>LNAC01000637.1:0-50996 GCA_002007465.1 Ailurus styani | reverse complement strand
GGGGGGGGTGGTGTGGGGGGGGGGGGGGGGGGAGGGGGGGGGGGGGGGGGGGGGGGGGGGGGGGGGGGGGGAACTTACCAAAAGACAGGTAAAATCTAAAAACAAAACCAAACTTCATAAGCGTTTGTTTTAATACAATCCAATCTTTCTATTGTATCGTCCCTAGATCCTAAGCACATACCCACACCACCACAAAGCATAAAAGTAAATTGAGATGAAAATGGAAATCAAGCTAGTGTTGCAAATGGGAATTAATAGTACATTTGCTTTTGTTTGGAGACAGGAGCATCAGAGGCAAAATAAATAACTCATTTCAAATGCCTGTGAGTTGTTTATTTAAGAATAACTATCAAATTAACAAGAAATGCCAGACTCTTCTTTATTTCCCCTCTTAAATTTTAAGTTTCCCCCTACAGATGATCTCATCACGTGAGAACAGAGTTGTTTTACAGAAGGATTTGGTGAGATGGACCAAACACTGAGTATTAGCCAGGAACTGGCTCATCTGGAATGATAACAGGGATCTTACATACCTGTTATATTAAGATGTTTGTCTCCGGAAGGTTCTGCTATCTCCAGCACTGTGAGCATGGAACTCCGAGGACTGGCTGCAACAATCCTCCCAACCATACAGTATCACAAAGCACATGACTTGCAGGACCCTAAAAACCCAGTGTGTTGGACCCACTGAACCTTTCATCTTTGAGGCAAAACAAGACCCAAGAAATCTCTTCATCAGAGGAACAGTATAGGTTAAGAGCATGAGAATGAGAAAAATCAGAGACATTAGCCTGGTTATTTTAGAATTGTAACCTAGGCAAATCCTCCATACATAAATGTACATTCATAAGTTAAGCTTGTGACTGGTTTATTCCACATTTTTGGGAAGAAGGAGGAAGACACATTTAACAAAACATAAGATGTTTAGGTATAGAGGCGCCTGGCTGCCTCAGTAGGTTAAGTGTCTGCCTTCAGCTCAGGTCACCATCCCAGACTCCCAGGACTGAGCCCCACATTGGGCTCCCTGCTCAGCAGAGAAGCTGCCTCTTCTTCAGTCCCTCACCCCATTTGTGCTTTTTCTCTTGCTCTCTCTCTCTCTCAAATAAATAAATTAAATCTGTAAAGAAAAAGATGTTTAAGTATAGAGAACATGGGATATAGAATGCAAAGATTTGATTTTGAGGATATACCAGCAACTTCCCTGCTCTGTTATCATGACATATGACTCACATTTTCTAAGCCTCCTCTTTCTTATCTGTTAAAGGGGGTGAGATCAGATTTGCTTTGCCAGCCTCCCCGAGAAGATATAAAAATCATATAAGATAAAGTGTGCCAGAGCACTGTACTATCTACAAAGGTGTTGTTGAAGATGATGATGAGTCTGATGATGAAGAATGTATTAGCTCAAGGCAATTACCTTAGTCGGTCGTGCAAGAAAGTGACTAAGCTTTGTGATAAATGATGGTAGAAGTTATAAGACAGTTTTCTGAGAAAGAAGTCCCATGAGAATGTAAATATTTCTCCTAATAGCAATGATTCCATAGTGCCATTGAATACTCTGCTAAACAGAATGTATTTATTTGCCCTCGATTTTCAGGCAAAACCTAAATCAGAATGACACAAGCTGGGGCACCTGAGTTACTCAGTCGGTTAAGTGACCAACTCGATTTCGGCTCAGGTCGTGATCTCAGGGTCAGGAGATCAAGCCTGTCACCTGGTTCGATGCTGAGTAAGAAGTCTGTGAGTGTCTCTCCTTCTGCCCCTCCCCCCACTCTTGTGCATACCCTCTCTCTGTCTCTCACTCAAATAAATAAATATATCTTTTTAAAAAAATGAATGATATATGGGGCGCCTGGGTGGCTCAGTGGGTTAAGCCTCTGCCTTTGGTTTAGGTCATGATCTCAGGGTCCTGGGATCGAGTCCCGTATTGGGCTCTCTGCTCAGCAGGGAGCCTGCTACCCCCTTCCTCTGCCTGCCTCTCTGCCTACTTGTGATCTCTCTTTCTCTGTCAATTAAATAAACAAAACCTTTTTAAAAAATGAATGATACAAGCTTATGACACGAACAAGGATATACTACTAACAAATGGCTGTCTTCTTCCGTGTCGGACCTTCCCACTGTGAAGTGCACATCCCAACACGCCATCTTATTCTTTTTTTATACCTGCTTCATCTTCACCATTATCTCTGTCACTGTGGCCTACCTGGAGTTTCATGTCCTTTTCAACATTTTTGTTCTGCCTGTTTAATTTATGAGTATCATTTTACTTGATTTATAAAAGAGACGAGGCCATGCAGGGGTTGAATAACTAGGCTTTCTTTTCGTAACCTACCTGCTAAATATTACACCAAACATTCCAAAACATGGGTCTCTTATGTCCTCATCCTCTTGTCTTCAAATATAGTTACATTTTTCTTTTATCATTTTTTTTTCCGTGTCACGAGCTTTGCCCACTGTTGGCCTTGGTCTTTCCAAGGCTGTCTTTATGCAGTTTTCTATGTGTCTTCTTCAGAGAGTTCTTTAGCCAGTTACAGTAGTTTTTACAGACTTCTCTCCCATAACTTCCTTGTGTGTGCAATTGGCATTGTTTGTGATGAAGGAAGAATTCAATTTCTTAGCATCTTGCAAGATGCTGTCTTTCAGCTGTCTTTCAGAATTTCTTGTAGTCTTTGTTCATAGGGCCATTTGGCACCTATGAGCTTGGCTTATGGAGAATCCCTGTCTATGTTTGATGCTCTCCTCTTTGATATTGTGAAATTCATAGTAGTGTCTTGCACCCCATTCCCACCCCATAATTCCCTATTTTCATGATTTGTTTATGCCTTTGGGACTTTTAAATATTCTATTCCCTCTGCCTGGAATATTCTTTTATATCTGTCCTTTATATGTCAGGCTCCTTCTCATTTTTAAGTCTTAGTTTAAATGTCATCTCCTTAGAGAGGACCTCCACGATTACGATAATTAAAGTAGTCTTGATATATGTTACCCACGCACACTTACTCTATCTCATCACCCAATTGATTGTTCTCCTGATGTTTAACATGATTGGTTACTATTATGTCGACTGATTTGCTTCACTGTGTGTTGTCTCTCCCTCACCCCTACCCCAGCCACCAACAAGGACCTGGATTTTGTCCATCTTGCTCATTGTTGTTTCCCAATTCCTGGCATAGGGACTATCACACAATAAATAGGTGCTCAAGGAGTGAATAGTCTAGTTCTACATTATTCTGTAAGCCCTAAGCAAGGAGGGTCTAAATGCATTAACCGAGTGAAAATTCATTAAAGGTAAAATCAATTCTTAGAGTACAAATAGAATTAAGAGATTACTTATTCCATAATTTCCATTTCATAGGTAAGTGTTTAAGGAAGTGAACTAATTTGTTCAAGATTTTATGTGTTCATGAGCAGTAAAGCCAGGAGTAGAGTCTGTGTCTTCTGACTTCCAGAGAAGTAAGTATTAATTGAAGGTCCTCTTCCTACTCAGACTTATTAACTTGGTTATCAAATTTCCCCATAATTGCCCAACATAGACTCTACTCTAGCAAGCCAAACCAACAACACATAGCTTGTTAACAACAGCAATAGCAAATGCTAGCTATTTCTACTGTACTGAGCAGAGTCTCCCCAGTCCACCCCTACCTACTCACAGAAATTCTGCTCAAAAGATCTTCAATCAGCTGTCATCTTATCAGGTGCTCTGTAAATTGTATAGGTCTTTATACCTCTGCCTGTCTGCCTAGATGGTAGATCTGGGACTTCTATTTCATTTACATTTCTTCACTGTGGTAGATTTTTAAAATATACCCACAGTATTTTGCAGCTCCTTCCGTAAAGACACGGAGTCTATTTCTTTACCAGATTCTATTTTTTTTAATCTAAGCTTAGCCATGTGACTTTCATTGGCCAATGAAACATTAACAAATATGTTACAAACAGAGGTTAAAAAAATGCTTGCAATATTAGGGGTTTGCTTTCTCTTGCTGCAGTTGGAATCCTGAAGCCATCATATGAAAAAGCACGAGCTAGCCTTCTGGAGAGGTCACATAAAGGAAAACTTAGCTGCCTTCGCTGTCTGCCTGCCTACTGCTAGACATGTGAGTGGGGCCAACCTAGACCACCCAGCCCTTGGTCTATCTGATAGCTGTCTGCAGACATATGCGTGAGAACATCAAAAGAATTTCCGATATGAACTCAGCGCAAGCTGCCAAACCACAGAACTGTGAACTTACACTGATTGTTGTTCTAAGTCACTAAGTTCTGGGATAGTTTATTACACAGCAAAAGCTAACTGATACACACATTATACTTCCTACATTGCTTTCTAGTCATCTTTATTTGCTGCTCCTCAGATGTACCTTACTAGTAAATGATCCATTTATCCCCATTTCACAGAGAGGAAAAATCAATGTCAAGAGGCTTTGCTAGTATTGATGCCCTGACATGCTTAATTCTTTAGATCCCATACATTTGAGATTAATCCTCCTTAGAGACTTTTTAAGGGAGTAGCCCCTGGAAATGTTTAGAAATGAGTTAGGTAATTGAGGACGTGCAGACAGTTCCTGAAAGCCAGACTCCCAAACAATAAGCATGAGCTTAAGTTGGGTTTATAAAATTAATAAAGCCAGAATCTAATTTTGTCTGCTTACCTCTTAGTTTCTAACTAGCAGCTAGGGTACAAAACATCTAGGCCATTCCAAGGCTGTAGTTGCTAAACCCACACGATAATAGTCATAATAATTATCAATAATATTTATTGGTCACCTTTTGTTATGTACTTTCCACATTCATTATCTCTGATAGCAAGTCACAATAATCCTATTAATTAATAAGTATAATTTCCCTTTTACAGAAGAGGAATTTAAGGGCTGGAGAAGTTAAGAAACTAGCCCCAAACCACAGAGCAGATAAGGCAGAGAACTGAAATTCAAACCAGGGTAAGTCTATATACTTTCTCACCTACTGCTTTTCTCCTTCGGATTGACTGGAATACAATTCCTGTTTCTTTTCACATATTAAGGATGCAGGTCATGAGCCCCACATCCAAGGTATACCTGCAGGGACCCTCCTCAGCAAGAACGCAGAGTTCCTGTCATGTATCAAAACGTAAGTGATTCCCCTTTCAAACAGCTTAAGTCTGTTATCCCTGTATACTCCGAGAAAAGCCTCCTATTTGTCTACAGCTTTTACTTTTCAACCCGAGTTTTGAGGAGGCAAAGGGAATACATTAGTTAAGTCATGAACGAACGAGACACATTTCTTCCTACCTTAGAGTCAAAAAAGTCGTACCTTCTCAAATGTCTGATTTCAATTCCTAGAAACTCCCCAAAGGAGAGACCTCAATATTTAAGAACTTGAGAGGTCAGCCTCATGGCAACGAACAACCTTTATAAATATGTTTATGTTCCTGATGATAAAATAATGCACAACTCACTCATCTCTGTTAATGACGTTTTACACATCTTACAGTAGTGAAAATGGGTGCTGGGCTTTTACTTTAACTTAACTGATCATCTCTTACCTGCTAGTTACATTTTAGTATCTCCCTTCCCCTCAGTTACACATTCAAAAACTCATTTTATTTTGTTGCATCTAATAGGGGTTTGTTTGTTGTCTGTTCCACACCCTGGTGACCTTATCATTTTGTGACTTCAGAGTCTCACTTCCTGGATGCCCCCCTTTCGAGTCGTCATGATCACACTCGTGTTTAGAGATGTGTGTGTCCCCTTCTTGACAGCTGGCCCCCAACCTTAGTGTTCATTGTATCCCAAAGTTTCAGACAGCCCCTGACACATATCAGAGCTCACTCAGGGTTCAACATACTGAATTAGACTTTTTTGCATCCCTACTTTGCACATAGAAGCAATGCTCTAAGTGCTCGTGAATTACTTGGTTAAGAAGGGATGATGGCAATGATTAAACGGAGGGAAGTTAATCCTGACTGTAAGCAGATCTGAGGGCCAGGACATCAGTGATCATTTCCCCCCTCTATTTTCACGTATCCTATAAAGAGAGGGTTCCTTTCCTTCCTCGGTTCTTTCCCCACACTCCAAACTAGATATCTAACCCTGTTAAAATGAGCTGGTCTCTCTTTCTTGCAAGGCCAATTTCGTAAATATAATTCCACTAACTTACATACTAGTCACATGAGGAACCATAGCAACCCATCTCAAACTTGGAGAGAATTAAGTGACCAACGTCGCTGAAAAAGCACAGCCTTGCACGGAGCATTCTTTCAATCCCCTTAAAAACAGCAACGTTCTAAAGAAGCCAAACTGCCGAACTCAGTTCAGGAAGTAAATTACCACAAACACAGGGAAATCGCAGCAGGAATCCTCCCTTGGCCGGTTGTACCTACTAAGCTAAAAACGCATGCATCCGGAAAAGAAGAGAGCACTTTTGTAAACGCCGATTTCCCTCTGATTGGGTGCCTCTTGCCTCTGCTTTGACCAAACCCTTGTCAAAATGAAGTTATCTACATGTCTGTGCCGGGTGAGCAGGCAGCACCAGGCCAGCACAAAAGAGATGAGAAAAGAGCAAGAGGAAAGGAATATGTCACATCCTGACTACAGGGAAACAGTGCAAAACATCTAATCACAGCCGTGCCAGGGAACTTGAACCTGTCCAAAAAGATCCTGAGCTCTCCGTGTTTAATTGCCGCTGATGGCTGCTGGCCAGTCATGCATGACAATGCGAGCGGCTCCCTGCTCCCTGCCTGTGCTCATTGCTGTCAGCTTTCACTCCGGGTGATGAACACGGGCCTCGGACCCTGCGAGAGGGGCTGGAGCCGGAGATGGGGGTGCGGCGGGCTGCAGACCCCTCCTGCACACAAAGTGGCTTTTGCTCCAGTGATGCCCAGCCACGCAGAGTTCTTACGAAACAGAACCGTTCAGACCGGCTTGGACCCCTCACTTCCTCTCCCCAAGTGTGCAGCATGTTTGTTTTCCTTGGGAGGAAAACAAAACTAGGACACGCCAGGCAGATGGGTAGGACATCTGTGGCCCGAGGTATGTCAATGGGCAGCATGCAGATCTCCCTGTTTGGTCGATTCTATTTGAGCACATGCTTGAGGCTGGAGAGAGAAATCTGAATTACACTTGAATAGCAAAGAACATTATGCTTTTGTGGCGACTTGATACTCCTAAACCGCTTCTTTCTGTCTGCACAAGAGGCAAAAATCACGTTTCTATCGATTCCAATGACAAGAAAAACTCCCTGGAGCTCTTGGGGGAAACGATGGTTTATTAAGTCTAGTGTGGCGTTGATAATCTGGAAGGAATTCATCAGTCCTCTTGCAGCCTAATTGCTCATTTTTAGCGTGGCAGCTAGTCTAGAACGTCGTGGGAGTTTCAGATCCAAGGTGGGCTGCTCTGAGACACAGATCAGTGTGAAACTTCGAAGCTCAAAAGCTCCAGACAGCACAAAATCGTGCGGTTGAATTTGGGAACCGCGCTTTGCAGAGGGCCTGCCACTTGTCTACACTCCGGGACGTGTTGAGAAGAGCTTAACTTCTCTCTGAGCTTTAATTGCCTTATCTCTAAAAATAGGCATTTCTACCTCATGGCGATGTGATGAGGATTAAATAGGCTGATGTCTGCTTATGAGCTTCCTCTGCAGATAAATAAACACACTGCAGGCACGTAAGGACAAGGCTGTGTGGTCTGTTTGTTTTCATAAACTTAGTGATAGAGCGAAGTGGCAAGCGGTAGGAACTCTGGAATTTGCCAGGACTAGATCTGAATCCTGACTCTGTTACTAACCAGCTGTTTAGTCATGTTAATTTTCTCATTTTAAAAATAGAGATACTCTTGCCTGAGAAACAACTGAACTGATGTACTTACAAGATCTGACGTGCAGAAAAATGTCCAATAAATGGTAAGCAGCTCCTAGCCCATAGAGGCAGAACAAAAATCCAGAGGTCAGTTTATGCTTTTGGAAAATTAAATCATCCGTGATGGGAACACAGTTGTTGCTGATTAGCAGTTTGAGGTAAACGGTATCGGTATCTCACTGTTTTCTTAGCAAGAGTCAAAAAGAACAAATGGGGGCAATGGTTTTCATTTCATTGTGATACCAACCTTTCTGTCCGTAATAAAACTAGTTTACTTTTTTTCTGATTATATCACTGACCCCTGCTCATTGCGAAACTTGAAAGACAAAGCCAATCGGGCAATAAAGGTAAAGAGAAGAAAATATAAATCACATGAAAGTTCATTGTCCTGTGATACGCATCATCAGTATTTAGTAACCAGCAGGGTGAAGTAAGCAGGAAGGCCCAGGAGAACGCTCCTTGATCACATCCCTCCCTCAAGAACATCATTTGGCATCTGTCCGTGGACAAAAGTGACCCTTTGGGAACTGTGGGATCCAGGATCATACCCAAGGGACTCAGGAGGAGTCTTGCCAGCCTGCATGTTGGGTGATTGGCACGTAGACCTCACTCCCTGCTGTAGGTCCTGAAATGAACTCTGAACCAGCCCCAGTCCCTGCCAGCTGTGGTCCAGTCCAGTGGTCTGCTGAGGAGTGCCTGGAGAACAGTCTAAGACAATTGCCTATGATGAGAGAGCCTTTGGAAAAGTCCAGATTTCCAGAGGAGAAGATCTAGTGCACTATTGGGGGGGGTATAAATAATATAAATATAAATATATGTGTGTGTGTGTGTGTGTCAGTTTGGTACCTTGGAAAAGCTAAGAGGAGCAGTTTGACTTTACCTCTTACCTCCTCCAAGGCAGCACAGCTCAGTTCCAAGAAAGACCTTCCTGGCCTGCGATTTCTCCTGCAGGGTCAAGTAAGAGCTCATGAGTGAACATCTGGCTTCCCGCAGCTTTGGAGCATGCTGCCAGAGAGGTCCATCTCTCTCTCAGCCCATCCAGAATACTGAGTCTGGAGCTGCACTACTAGGGGGCAGGAAGCTGCTGGAAGAATGGCAGCTAGGACTCTTGGAGGGCATTAAAGGGACATGGGCTCCAATAAGAAGCCTCTGGGGATGCCTCACCCATGGTTTCCCCCAACTGGCCCATGAGCATCCCGAATGTCCCACATGCTACACACACACACACACACACACACACACACACACACACACACACACACACACCATGCTGTAGTCAGCTTTGTGGGTGGTCCCAATGGTAATAAGGGCAGACTTTGGCAGATGGCTAGTGAGCACTTGCAGAAAGCTGGTTCAAATCTGTGGCCAGGGAGATATCAGAAACTTAAGCATTAGCAATACCATTGGGAAAGCAAAGGAGACGCTGCCAGATCCTGGACTAATGCATTGCAAGGTCAAGAGAGAGCATACAAACTTGAGAATTTTACCACAAGAGGGAGAAAAAAGTATGGAGCAGGTGTATCCATAGATCCAAGAAAACCTAAGAAGCCTCAGCAGAACTGACGGAAGGCATTTCTCTCCTGAAGTCAGTCAGTAAAAGAGAGGAGATTCGCTATTTCCTCTATGAAGATAACAACATGAGAGTTTAAGGAACAGGAAAAATCAAGAAAAACATAACACCGCCAAAAGCTGACAATAATTTCCAGTAACCAATCCCGAAGATGAGGGAATCTGTGATTTACCAGATAAAGAATGCAAAATTGCTGTTTTAAGGAAGCTCAGCAAGTTACAAGAAAACATGGAGAGATAATTCAATGAAATCAAAGCAACACACAGACAAAATGAGAAATTTAACAAAGAGAAATCACAAAAAGAACAAAACAAATTCTGGAGAATACAATGAATGAAAGAGAAAAAATGCAAAGTAGAACATCAACAGCAGACTAGCAGAATGAAACAATTACAATAAAGATTCCATGAATTAGAAAACAGGACCCTTGAAATTATCTAGTCAGAGGAAAATAAAGAAGAAGAAGAAAAAAAAAGGAAAGCCTACCTGATCTATGAGATGTTATCACAAGAAACAATCTGCAAATTAATGGAATCCCAGAAGGAGAAGAGAGGGAGAAGGGAAGAGAAAGCTTATTTAAAGAAATAATGGCTAAGAACTTGTATACTGTAAGCTTATGCAATATTACATGTCAATTATATATCAATAAAGCTGGAAAATAAGATAAATTTTGAAAATTGTTACTAAATTAAAAATATTCAGTAATTACCCTTTTATGTATACAATTCTCTGCGTGTATGTGTGTGTGTTTTACTTTACAACCAACACAGCATTTTTCATCAAAAAATGTAGCCCATTCATCTTTAGTGTTAACAACTATCTTTGATATTATTGTTAATATACTTCTCTTTGATATTTATTTACTTCCTTTTCCTTTTTTTCCTTTATCTTTCTTTTTTTCCAGTTTGATCAAATTGCCATTCATTACTCTTTCCACCATTTTTAATTTAGAAGTTCTCTCATTTTCATTTTTTCGATAATTCTACTGGTGGGTACTTTCCATCCCTTACAGTCATAATGAAACATGTATTTCTGAACTCCTTTATGGAAACAAGATGCCTATTCTTATATAGCCTCTATTTTTTCTTCCACTGCTCCTGCCCATCCCAATAAGATGAAACTTTCAGACATTCTTTGTTTTGTTTTGTTCTTTTTCTTACATGGTCCACAACCCACATACACATATACAGCACCCCCCCATAAATACAATATTTGGGATGCTATTATTCCCCACTCCTACACCCACAGTTCCCATTTTGCTTCAATAGTTTAATTTTTTTGTTTGTTTTAGATAATTCTTGGGTTTTCCTTTATGGAATGTCATTTTTATTTTAGAAATCATAGTTTATCATTTATATCGTACTTTGCTAATTATTTTATCATTAATCACTTAGATAGAACTGTAAGTATTGCAGTGTTAACTGCTCATTGCCTGCTTTTACTTTTATCTCCTACCTTAAAAATCTCTGTTCTGATTCATTTGCTATTTCACTATAGCCTTTTCTGAGTACTCTCCAAAAAGAGGGTATGGAGGAAAAATTCTCGGAGCCCTTGAATGTCTACAAATTTCTTTCTTTCTTGATGACAGGTAAACATTATCTCAAGTGGGAATAATTTTATGGGTCACAGTCTTTACACCCAGTAGTCCAGAGCTATAATTCTGAAAATCTTCTAGGTTCCAATGCTGCAACTGAGAAGTCTTTTGCTTGTCTGATTCCCCCTCATTCTCTTCCTCCTCCTCCTTCTTCTTAGTAACTTCTTTTATTCACTCTAAAATATTTAGAAGTTTCTCTTGGAGTTTCAAGAATTTTACTATATACTAAATAGGTGAATTTCCATCAAGCTTGGCTAGAATTTCATGAATGTTTTTGATATGCACACTGAAGCTTTTATTTCCCTTCTACTTTGTGCTTAATTTTTGCCTCTTGTCCATCTATTCCTTGTTTCCTCTCCTGGAACTCCTCCTATTTGTATCTTAGATTTCCTGAACTATCGAATTTTAAAAATTTGTAAGTATTTTCCCAGAAAGCATTTTATGCTATAATTACATCTTTTTATGTGATTTTATACACATACATACATACGTGTGTGTGTGTGTGTGTGTGTGTGTGTGTGTGTATTTCTTTTGTGGTATTCAAGTTGTCTGTCTGCCCCCAAAATTCTATTTTATGTTCTGAGTATTATTATTTTTCTTATTCTTTTCTTATTCTTATTTTTCCTCTATTTATCAGACTCCATAAATGAGTTATATTTCTCTTTGCCTGGTCACAGATGAATTTTTCCTTGAGGCTCAGCTCTTTCTGCTGGGGTAGCTTAAACATTAACAATTCCATATAGGTTGAAGAAACAGCAGCCCCTGCCCTTTGAGTCAATGATATACCAGCTGGCAAATGGCCAACTCCTTATTGAGAAATGGTTTCCTATTCTTCCAACTTCAAAAGTTTATGCTCCCCTCTCTTTTAGAGTGCAGGACTCAGTGTATTTGTTCAGAAATCCCTCTGTGTATTTTGCAAGGACACAAATACAGCCCAGCATTTCCTTTTTCTCTAGTCCATTGATGTCTTCAAGCCACGTATCACCCAGGAAGAAAAGTCTTGCACCAGCTTCCAGCACCCTCCAGGCTCCAGGCATCTATGAGCACCAGGAGTATTAGGTCAGAAGTGATATTTGATTGAAGAGGGTGGACATATTAAACTCTGAATTTGCAGAATTAGCCACATAAAATCTTTCTTAAATCAGATGATGTGCTCCTGCTATGGCTCATCCTGTAACCATTGATAATAAAAATTGCTATAAGTAAGGTTTTATATAGTGTTTTAAAAGTTAAAAGCCTTAGGACTGCCTGGGTGGCTCAGTCAGTTACAGCATCCCACACTTGGTTTTGGCTCAGGTCACGTTCTCAGGGTCATGGGATTGAGCCCCGGAGCCAGGCTCCAAGCTCAGCAGGGAGTCCACTTGAGTATTCTTTCTCTCCCACTCCCTCTGTCCTTTCCCCTACGCATGTTCTCTATCTCTGTCTAAAATAAGTAAATAAAATCTCTTTTAAAAAATGTTGAAAGCCTTGATCTGAACCCATGTCCACTTGGGAACTCTTTTTCCTCTACATTTTTTACCATTTACTTTTGTGAATCTTTTATTATCTATAATTTTCAACTCCTATTGTCTTATTTTGAGTATATGTTAACTTTATAAATTATTGAGTTTATTTAATATTATAATTTTTCTTATTTGTTCTTTCAGAGGGTTGATCTTTTTAAGTCTTTGAGGATATTTCTTTAGAATACTCCCTAATCTAGCTTTTTCTGTTCATTGTAAAAATACAGATTTAGGTGATTGCTTGTCATTTGTTAAGGCATCAAGCATTCACATGATTGGACCTCAAGCCTCCTTTTACCATCTCCATTGGCCATTTCTAGAGAAGGACGTTTAATTATATTTTAAAATGTGACAACATCTTTGCTAAGAGTCTGATGAACTACGGATGAAGAGTCACCCTCCTTGGGCTTATGCTGGTACAGATCCACTTACTCGAACTATTTCTGAGAGTTGATTTAAAGCACTGCCCTCCAGTCTGGAAAGAGGAAAATCAGTTTGTGTGCTCATTTGGTTTGGGGACAAAAAATGTGACAGCTCTGTCAAAGGTGTGAATATTTTGCAAGCAAGTAACAAATCCTGACAAGTTGGACTTCATCATCCTCTGCAGCCCTGGGTGAGAGTGAAGCCTGTGGTGAGAATGGAGATGAGTCAGAATTAGACACGGAACTTTTTGGAAGACAGGGGAGTCTGGGCATAACTACAGTATTTATATAAATACACACACATGCACACACACATAGAGCCCTCTGAAGCTGTGTATCATTCAGAAAGCTGGATTTTTGGTGCTTTTCATGTAGAAATTATCAAAGAAATTCCAATGTCAGATGCTTTTTCAACATAACAAGACTGATGCACTTAATCTTACATGAAATCAACAAGCATGCATTTTCTGAGAAAATATGCTGTGTGCAATCCAGGTCAAAACATTGGAAAATACCAAGAAATGTAATACATCCTGTGTTCAGAAGCTGATACTGTTGGACAGCATTTCAAGAGAAGAACTGGTTAAGCCACAAATAGTGGGAATGGAGTATAAATATTACAGGGGTCCAGAACCAGGAAAGATTAGCAAATTCTGGAGTTAACACAGAGACTCCATGACGAAGGTGCAGCTTGAGTTGAATCTCAATAATCGATGGGATTTGGATTTGAAGGAAGAAGAAAGAACAGTTACAAAAGCACAGAAGCAGAAATAAACATGGTGGGTGTAGTTGATGGCAAGAAATCTTCCTTGTTCTGAGCTGACAAAAAAAAGTACCCTAAAGAGTTGTGATTTCTTCTAGCTAGAGTCGAATAATCTTGAGGTTAGAACAATGTAGAAGCCATATATGGTCATTTTTTGAAGAGAACAGATACTGGGAAGCCTGGTGATTCAAATGAGTGGGCAAATGGAGACACTAAAGCTGGAGGTTGACTTAGAGCAGATGCTTGGGGGCAGGGTGGGGGTCTGGATGAGGAATGTGGTGAGGCCTGGGGTACACGAAAGTGACAGACATTTGTGTTTTATTTTCTATCTTGAAAAGCCACTTGCAGGGCACCTGGATGGCTCAATTGGTTAAGCATCTGTCTTTGGCTCAGGTCATGACCCCAGGGTCCTGGCATGGAGCCCTGCATCTGGCTCCCTGCTCAGAGGGGAGTCTGCTTCTCCCTCTCCCTTTGCCTGCCTCTCCCACTGCTTGTGTGTTCTCTCTCCCTCTTTCTCTGTCAAATAAATACATAAAAATCTTAAAAAAAAAAAAAAGAAAAGCGATTTTCATGTTAGATGTTACCATTTATATTACGTCTTAGCTGATTTTGACCTTCTGTGACATTCGATATGAGTTGAAACTTTCTGTTGTGCCAATGTGGAGGAAAAGGGGAGAATGTGCTACAGAAAAGGAGTACACGTTTGGCTGTGAATTACCGTGGCTTTAGAGATGAGTGCTAAGAAACCAGATTCCAGCCAGTGTGCCCCTGCTACCCGCTACCTGAAGGGTACTTGCATCCATTCATTCAATACTTAGGAGGTATTTGACCACCTGCAAGATCCCAAATGCTGGGGGGAAAAGCAACCAAGCACTGCTCCTGCTGTCGTAGAGCTTACGGGTCCTAACAGTGCTGGGTGGCCTTTGGAATCACTGAATACAACTACTCTTTTTTGTTTTTTAAGATTTTATTTATTTGTTCATGAAAGACAGAGAGAGAGAAAGGCAGAGGCAGAGGGAGAAGCAGGCTCACTGAGGAGCAGGGAGCCTAATGCAGGACTCCATCCCAGGACTCTGGGATCATGACCTGAGCCGAAAGCAGATGCTTAACCGACAGAGCCACCCAGGTGCCCTGAACACATCCTACTCTTAAAGGGTAAATCTTCCCTCAATATTTAGCCACTGCTTGGACATTTCTAATAATGAGGGGCTCATTTCCCCCCACTCCTCAAGGGCAGACTGATGTCAATTTCTGCTTTGGGACAGTAGAAATTGTTAGAAATTAGTTCTTATGTCAAAGTGAAATTTGCCTCCTTAGAGTTGTTCCCAAATCAAGGTGAACACCATTTCCCATAAAATATTTTCAAAACCACAGATTACAAGCCCCACCTAAGAGCCAGAGAATCAGAATCAATAAGAATGAGGCTCAGAAAGTGCTCAACATCACTCGGCATCAGAGAAATACAAATCAAAACCACAGCGAGATACCACCTTACACCAGTCAGAATGGCTAAAATCAACAAGTCAGGAAACGACAGATGTTGGCGAGGTTGCGGAGAAAGGGGAACCCTCCTACACTGTTGGTGGGAATGCAAGCTGGTGCAGCCACTCTGGAAAACAGTATGGAGATTCCTCAAAAAGTTGAAAATGGAGCTACCCTACGACCCAGCAATCGCACTACTGGGTATTTATCCTAAAGACACAAAGGTAGTGATCCTCAGGGGCACGTGCACCCGAATGTTTATAGCAGCAATGTCCACAATAGCCAAACTATGGAAAGAACCTAGATGTCCATCAACAGATGAATGGATAAAGAAGATGTGGTATATATATACAATGGAATATTATGCAGCTATCAAAAGAAACGAAATCTTGCCATTTGCAACGACATGGATGGAACTGGAGGGTATTATGCTGAGCGAAATAAGTCAATCAGAGAAAGACAATTATCATATGATCTCTCTGATATGAGGAACTTGAGGGGCAGGGTGGGGGGTTGTGGGGGGTAGGGAGGGAAAAATAATGAAACAAGATGGGATGGGGAAGGAGACAAACCATAAGAGACTCCTGATCTCACAAAACAAACTGAGGGTTACTGGGGGATGGGAGGGTAGGGATAGGGTGGATGGGTTATGGACATTGGGAAGGGTTTGTGCTTTGGTGAGTGCTGTGAAAGATGTAAGCCTGATGATTCACAGACTTGTACCCCTTGGGGAAAGAATAAAAATTAAAATTAAAAAAAAAAAAGAAAAAAAAAAAGAATGAGGCTCAGGAATCTTGATCATAAAACCTCTGCAGATGAGGAGCCCTGCGTTCAGCTCCCTGCTCAGCGGGGTATCTGCTTCTCCCTCTGTCTCTCCGCCTGCTCTCTCTCTTTCTCTCTCTCAAATAAATAATTAAATAAAATCTTGGGGGAAAAAAAAACCCAACTCTACAGAGGATTCTGAGGGGGCAGGGAAGGACTGCTGTCACGTATCTCCTTAGTATCATTTCTTGTTCTGTTCCTTACAATTCCATTAAACCATGAACCAGAGGCTAAGCCATCCCTTACTCCTAGTCCTTCAAATACTTGAAGACAAATGTCTTCTCTAACCCCCTCAAACCCCTGCTGCTTCTGTTGTTACCTTGTTCACAGGCTGAAGACATCCACTTGCTTCATCTGTTTTTTATAAAATGGGGTTATCTGCACTCTTCACTACCACCATTATCTTTCATTGAATGGATTCTATTTTGTCAATACTTTGTGGTGCTAACATGCATCTAAAATCCAGATGTGGTCTCGTCAAATGACCACTTACTCCCGTTGGTCCAGACACTGTGCTTCCATTAATGAAGCTTGTTTCTTGGCAGCACCTAGTTTTTTCCCAATGCTATTTGCCCATTCAGAGCTTGGGCCAATGAATCTGCCATACAAAACATTCTTTGAGTAAGCAGTTATCAAGCCAAGACCCAATTGCTGTGTTTATGACCTTGATCTTTGAATCTCTATATAAGACTTTATTTACCTTTATACCTACACATTTTAATTTCAGTTAGGTTTACTAACTTTCATCTGTCATCAACATATTTGCTTCACATCAATGTTTGGGTCAAATATGAAAATAGTCCAGAAGTAAACAGGAATTATGGATAATTTGTCAGTTTCTCTTTCTTGAGCTCCCTTTTTCGCAATAAAACCTAGACTCACTTAAACAAGAAAATGGAAAAACAAAGGTCCAGATTAAAATGTTAAGTGGATTAGTTCCTTATTACTAATGTTGGTTTACAAGCTATAAAGATATGCAGTACAGAGATCTGGTATACATTCTGAAGGGTGAATGCAGTGATTAAACAGTATGAACCACACAACGTGGTTCACGTCTCATAGAAAAACTGGTTGCTTTGGCTTAATAAATAAATCCTTTTCCCTCAGAAACAAGTATTATAGATACATAAATTTTAGATAATAAAACAGTGTTCCTTGAAAAACGAATGAATGAACAAACAAACATAGATGAGCTTAATATCCCTAATGCAAAAAGAGAGAGAGAGAGAGATGAAGAAGAGAGGAGGCCAAAGTAATGACGCAGAGCTGGTCCTTGAACATTTTAAGAAGTGGGGAACTTTCCACCTGCAGGCCTTACATTATACAAGTGAACGCCAAATCTCCATTTCTCATCAGGCTGTTCACACATATGCACTCAAATGTAGAAGATGTAAGAGAGCAAATCTAATGAGAGTTTCATGGGCAGGCAGTCACATGAATGATAAAAAACTTCTTAAAGTATCTCGACCCAAATTAGAGTGGTGCACACTTTATAATAAGAACAATGATAATCAGGATGATTTAGAGCCACTTTAATCAAAGGCTATATTAGAACGTGGATCCCAGAGGTGAGAAGGCAGTTATTAGTTCACTGAACCACCCCAATCCCTAGGCATTCATAGCTCAACTAACACTGAAGGATTTTAGTGTCTTCGTAAAAAGAAAATCCCCTTTTGAAATCATTTGGCTTGTGACGAGTAGGGATGGTCTAGTAAAAATAAGGGGAGATAGGGAAAAGAACTTGACGTTTAAATGGAAAAAATGGGTGGGAAGTTGAATGGGAAGTAAATACACTTACTTCATAGTTGGGATAGGACATGGATAATCTAGGTGCCTGCAAATGATTCATAATGTTTTTGGTCACTTTAAGTTTGATTAAAGCACCTAGAAATACACATTAGCAAAATAGTCAAGCAGTAAATAGATTTTTAAAAATATGATTTAGGAGGCTTTATAAAGCATTCAAAAATCACTTATTTGTATGCTGATGAATTCCAGATGTATATCTCCATGCTTGACTTCTTTCATGAGCTCCAGACTTGATTATTAAGCTCTCCACTTGGATGTCTAAAAGGAAAATCAGATTTACTAGGTCTTAAACACAGTTTTTGACTCCTGTTCCTGCTCCACAATCATCCTATTCTCCAGTCTTCTTCTTTTTTTTTTTTTAAGATTTTATTTATTTATTTGACACACAGAGAGAGATCAGATCACAAGTCGGCAGAGAGGCAGGCAGAGAGAGAGGAGGAAGCAGGGTCCCCGCTGAGCAGAGAGCCCGATGCAGGCCTCGATCCCAGGACCCTGAGATCATGACCTGAGCTGAAAGCAGAGGCTTTAACCCACTGAGCCACCCAGGCGCCCCAGTCTTCTTTTTTTAAACCTCTGTAAATACTCGTTTTTCATTTTTCAGGCAAAACCCCGAGTCATCCTTGACCCCCTCATTTCCCTCTTACCGCCGTCCAGTCTATCACCGAGTCCTGTATTTCTTCTCCTTTCTCCACTGTCGTCCCACAGTCCGAGTCAACAGCCTTTTTCTCAAGGGTGACTACATACCCCTCCCAGCTAGACCCCATCTTCTAAACTTGCTCCTTCCAGTTCATTTTCCACATACGGCCAAGAGCCTCCTTTTTAAAATATAAACAAGATCACGGCACTGTCCTGCTCAGCTAACTCCAGGAGCTTTTCTGTACACTGGAAGTAAAATCCAAGCTCCTCACCGTGGTCTGTAAGGCCTCACGCCATCTGGTGACTGGTCACTTCAACCTCATCTGCTACTAGTCTCTATTTCACTCAATGGCACTCGTCTCCCTGAGCTCCTTGCTGTTCTTCACAGTAAACATGCATCATCTCCTGTCAGGACCTTTGTCCTTGTTGTGATGCCTTCTGTCCGAGCCCTGTCCCAGATGCCAGCATGGCTCGCTTCCTCATTTCAATCAAGGTTCTGCTCAAGTACCTCCTCAGAAGTGACACTCTCTTCAAATAACACCCTCTCTCCAGCAACCCCTATTCTTGTTCCTGTCGTTAGTTTTCTTCATCGCATTATCACTGTCTGCTACTGTGTCATGCGGGGGAGAGCGGGGGAAGGGTCCGGGGATCAGGACTCCTGAAAGCTCCCCAGGCGAGTGCAGTGGGCAGCCGAGGGGGGCCATCTCAGGACTGGAGGGCAAGAGCTAAATACATGGGACATCCAGCTGCCAGAGTGAAACTGGAATACTTACTGCAGACCAGTCTGGTGTGGTGATCCTGAAGGAATATCTCAGAACTCCCTTTATCTCTGTTGTAGTTTGGATAAATGTTCAACAACAAAGAAGGCTAAGCGCACGAGCTGTTTTCTCTTTCGGGAAGTCTCTTTGCTAAGGGAGAGAGCATGGCTGTTAGAGCAGGACCTCTGGAGTCAGACAACCTAGCTTTGTGTCATGGGTCCACCGCCTGGGCAAGTGACTTTTCTCTGTGGCTCAGTTTTCTCTTCTGTAAAATCAGAATAACAGCCTGATTTCACTAATGGAGTTGCTGAGGGATTAAATGAATTCTGTGTCAAGGGCGAGAGCAGTACCTAACACCGAGTAAGTGCTCTGAAAGTGTTTCTGTTATCTCTAAGGGAATGGCTCTCAAGCAGAAAATGTAGGTGGAAAATTCCTTTGGCCAATGATTTTGAAAGTAGCTAGAGGGATGGAGGCAGACCATTTTCTTCGACACTCTAACTCCACACAAGAACAGAGTTGGTTAATGATTAGACCCTATAAAATTTTCCATGTCATGTGCTTTTCCCCACCAGGCAATAGAAAGTAATTAAGAATTATGGGAAGCGGATTCAGTGAGAGGGAAGGCATGCCTTTCTAGGGACAAGCTCCAAACCCTAACGAGGTTATTGGCACAGGTGTCTCCTGCAAATAAATTAATGGGGAGGCAGATCCAATCATTAATCTGTCATCCAAACTTGGTGTTTAGAGTCATTTGGGGAGATGGGGTTTCCTTTGCCCAACCTTGGTGGTGTCTGGCGCAAAGATTAGGAAGCAGAGTGATTTCATTAGGATAACAAGGCTGTTAAAGAACAATCTGGCTCTTTAGATGGTATTTATAAAGCATTTCAAAGAAACTGTGTTCTGACAGCTGCTGTCAGTCTCTCACATTGGAACTGTGGTGATTTATTGATACAGCAGGGGAGCTGTTATTATCCTTATTTGTAAAAGTTTTACACATACTAAGAATCCGTTTTGACTAGTTGCAAACTTCCCAAAGACAAATGCACTTAATTGAATGTGTAAGTTGCCCTAGCACGAGGATTTGATTGAACAGAGTATGATGAATTCTCAATTACATGGTGTCATGTGTCATTTTGTAAACTGCTTCAAGTCCTTTTTGATAAAAGATAGTAGATAAAATTACATTCTCAATTATCTATATGTGGATTGCCTGCCATTTCTCAGCTAGTTTCCTCCAGCTTGAGTTCTTTTCTAGATGCAATGTGAATCATTGGACTATGAATATGCGTAATTTTTTTCAAAAGACAAATGTAAAATTATGCAGAAATCAGCTCTCCACAAAATGTGCAGTAATGCCAAAACTAAATATGAATGATTTTAATTAAGGGTCATCTGTATTTATCCAGGCCATTTTACCCCCCAGTGTAACTAATTGAGATTTGACTATATGTACATCAACTCATGGAGTTCTTTCTTTTCACTCTTGAGTCGTGTACGGTTGTAGAACCTTTAGGACAGCGAGGGGACTAGACAGGTGGGCTGTCGTTAACAGCAGAGGGCAGGTGGAACCTTGGAGTCATTATTAGGAACAGGCTTATCTATTCACTGCTGTGTGGTTAGAAGAATGGGATTTCCTGAAACATTTTCATCAGCTCTGATGCTGGAGTCCCAGGATCATGGACTTTTTCCTGGGCTGGAAGGGATCTTAGAAACCATCCAGCCCAGGTTCATTCATTTTACAACTGAGTTAACTGAAGCCCAGGGAGATGAAATGTCGTCACATAGTTACTGTTGAGCCAAGACAAGAAAAGTAATAAGTGTTAAGTCTTAAATGTTTGTACTCAATTGGTTATGCTGTTACCACTAGTTTCTGTAGTGAGGAAGTCAGGTAGTCAAGGCATTGGCAAAAAACATGTGGTCAAGGGCAGGAAAGAAAATTGAAGAAGACAAGCAGGACTGATGTCGTGGTGTGAGGGCATTAAAAAAATAATAAACCTCTTTTTCCTTTTGGAATGGGAATGCCAGGATCACTAGGAAGAGGTAGATTATCAGGCTGGGGCAGAACTACTACATGACTTTTTCCTCACAAATTAACTAGAATGAGCCAAGTTTTATTCACCTCAGCTTAGAATACTAGGTAGCTCAAAGGAGAGGCTCTTGAAACTTGACAGAGATAAATTTTGGACAACTATACCAAGTGCTAATTTATATAGTGAGTAATAAATTTTCATTACACCAAGAGATAGTTTGAAGATTGAGAAGCTTCAAAACCTAGCTTCAACAAATTAATATATACAGGCCATATAGGTTAGTATTGAAAGCTAAGATGTTTCAGGATAGACTTTTCAGGTTTTCATCAGGGAAATGATCCCCGTCTTAGGCAAACATCTCTTGACACAGTCAAAGTCTATTGGGTCATAAATCTGGCCATACATTGCTGTTATTCTGTGCAAAACTTTGTCCCCACAATTTCCAATATAAAAGGTATTAAATATGGAGAGTTTGCATTCTACTTTTGGTGAGCCAGGAAGTGATACACACATTGTCTTTGTGTCTCCTTCTGATTGCCAGCTTTTTGACTACTTCATCAGACATTATTTTTTAGGCACCTCTACAAATTAATAATAGCTTAGTTTCTGAGGTAGATACACCTTGTTGTCACCAACAACATATCCTCAACTTCTCTCTCAAATTAATAGAACCTTTATTTTCAGTCAGACATATTGGCACCTTCACTTAACTACATTTCCAGCCTCCCATGGGGTTAGTGCTGTTCACCTTGGTTTAAGGGGCAGTACCATGTGAGACTTCTGGGAAGTCTCTTTAAAATGGAGATAAAGTTTTGTTCCTCCTGTCTTCCATCCTGCTGCTTGATTTGTGTCTGTGATGACTGTTGCCCATAGCCATCTCTGACAGGAGCATAATGGCCACACCCAAGGGATACCGCAATACTGCTTCTAAAAGAAGGCTGATCCTGATGACTAGAGCGGCCATGTCACTCCTGGACTGGCCATCTCCAGATTGAATGACAGAAAATTTAACTATTTCACTCACAATTTTGGGCATGTCCTCTACCATAGCTGAACTTAATCCTAACTAATATTTAATTTTGTTTCTTCTTAGTGGAACTCAGAAAAATTAAAATTGCTTTTTTGAGGAAAAATTTGAAACAACTAGTTAAAATTAAAAACTTAGAATTCATTACAGGCCTCAGTTATGCACACAATTCCTGTCCCCTATTATCTCAGTTAGTTAAGAGTTGACTATGTTTTCTTTTTCCTAACCATGACTGGTTTCAATCCTAAAGAACACCTTATCCTTGAATGCTAATCTTGTGGTTCTAATGGCAGGCAATTTGGGTAAGGAAATTGGCAGAGTATTTGAAATTCAAAATAGAAGTTCCTGTTGTTTTCCTGCAAAACAATAAGGCCTTTGAAAGCACTTTCCTGGAATATGAATGAAGAATCAATGTCATCAGAAACATATTTATCCTATGTAATTAATAGCAAACTTCTAAAAAAATCTGGCCACACTTTCTATCCATGTTTGACATAGAACGGAAGGAGCTTTTTACTTGGAGTCAAAAGATACAAGTTCTAATCCTGGCTCTGTGAATCACTCTCTATATAACCTTGGGACAATCATTTAATCTTCTTAAGCTTATCCCCTGAATTTAAAAAATGATGATGATAATAATATTTCATATGGTGGATATGAGCATTAAATAATAGAGATGAGAATATTTAGCCCAGTGCTTTTCACATGGTAGTTGTTTTATAAATATCAGTTAATATAATTTAATTAGTGTTGTGTTCGTGCCATGCTTCGATCAGACGAAGACCTGAATTAGTACTCAAGTTCCAGTTAAAAATGCACAAGGTGTCTTTTGTCCATAACTTTGTGGGAGCAATGGGGACGATCACCATTGCTCTTGAAAAATCAGCTTAAGAAAAAAAAATATCAATGATCATAAGCTGTCCAAGGATACATTGTAGCTAATCTCTTAACACTTTGGGGGTGTAAAACCATCTAATACCAACAACATTCTCATTTTTAGATAAGCTGCAGAACAAAATACATTTTGCCCAAAGTTTGGTTGAGATCTTTCTGTAACAAAATATCTTCAAGAAATGTTTGTGCATTTGTCTTACAAAAAGTAACTACAAAGAGGAGACATAAATTGCACTCTATCAATTCACTTTCACACCTACTGGTATTTTGTGAGTCTGGACTTTCAAATGATTTATGACATTGGGGATAGCAAAATTGCACCACAAAGAACTGGATTTTATGGGTTCAATAAGGATCAGAAGAATTGAATTCAGGATAACAGTAGTCTGGGGCAGATGTGGGAAAAGTATGGAGGAGGATAGAATGTGTGTTTCTGTCTTAACTGCAGTCATATTCAATCCATGGTATTCAATGCAGAAATGTACATGGGAGAGAGGGAGACAAAAACAAAACTAAAATTAAGATTAATTTCCCATCAAAGGAGCCTTTCTTCCCTACAGATACCAACATTTTGCACTAACCAGATGATCTGAGTAGTCTCCAGCTCTTGCCTGTCCTGGCATCAGAGTGTATGTCTCTCACTGTGAGTTTAGGCTTTGGTTAAAGAAGTTTAAAGTTCTCACCAATAAGGAATGCACTACATGGGCACCTGGATGGGTCAGTCAGTTAAGTGTCTGTCTTTGGCTCAGGTCACGATCTCAGGGTCTTGGGATTGAGTCCCATCTTGGGCTCCTTGCTCAAGGGGGAGTCTATTTCTTCCTCTCCTACCACTCCCCCTGCTCATGCATGTGCTCTCTCTCTCTGTCTCTCTCAAATAAATAAATCAAATCTTTTTTTTAAAAAGATTTTATTTATTTATTTGACACAGAGAGAGATCAGATCACAAGTAGGCAGAGAGGCAGGCAGAGAGAGAGGAAGAAGCAGGCTCCCCGCCGAGCAGAGAGCCTGATGCGGGCCTCGATCCCAGGACCCTGAGATCATGACCTGAGCCAAAGGCAGAGGCTTTAACCCACTGAGCCACCCAGGTGCCCTAAATCAAATCTTTTAAAAAAAGAATGTAATATGTTTAGATATTTGGTCATAAGCATAGGCAAGCTACCTAAGTGATTTTTGGAGCTCAAGAAAAGCTTCCTTGCTTAATACTCATGTTTCTGTTTGCTGAATTTCACAATTGGGTGGAGTATGAGGAGAAAAGACACTGCTTAAGCATGAGTTTTAAATTTTATATATATATATGTGTATATATATATACACATATATATACACACACATATATATATAGTCTAGGTTAGGAATATTTACAAATATCTTTTTTGATCCTAAAAGAGTTCCATGAAATAAGTGATTTTACCCCAGTTTGATAAAAAAAGAAAATAAAATGAAGATCAGATATATTAAGGATCATGAATAAAATCACAAAGCTAATTGGCAATAATGCCAGTAGTTGAACAAAGCCAGTTATGTCAGACCCTAAAGGTTTTTTAAAAACAAAACAAAACAGAACAAAACCAACTTTCATGCTTTGCTCCTGGGAGAAAGTCTTAACAGCCTGAATGTGTTGATTTTACCTTTTCTTGAGACAGTAGAACTTGTTTTCTGGCCCCCTGAGGGTAAATAATGTGCCCTAATCTGGAAAGGTAGGACAATGTAGTGATTAAAGTATGGAAAACGGGAGAATGATCTGATTCAAATCTCTGTTCTAAAATATTAACTGTGTGCTCTTACACTGTAACTTTGTAAATCTTAGTTGCCTTGTCCCTAAAGCATAGAAGGAATGTGACACCTACTTTTTTCATTTACCCTAGTGTAGTAGGCACCACCACGGTTGATGGCTCTGAATGATCTTTACCTCCTGGTATTCAACTCTTGTGTAATCCCCTCCCCTTGAATGTGGGCTGGATGTAGTGATTCACTTTCAACAAAAGTTGTGGGATGCCACTTCTGAGACTAAGTTACAAAGACTATGACATCCATCTCAGACACTGACTCATCTTTTGCTAGCTCACTTATTCTCAGGGAAGCCAACTGTCATGTTGTGAGCTGCCCTATGGAGAGGCCCATGTGGAGAAGAACTGAAGTCTCTACCAACAGCCAGTAAGGATCTGAGGTCTGCCAACAGCCATGTGAGTGAGCCTGGAAACAGAGCTGCCCCCGCATTGTCAGCTTGAGCACAGGCATGTGAGAGGCTCTCTGCCAACATCTTGATTATAAACTTTTAAGAAATCCTGAGCAAAGGTATCCAGTAAACTTCCTCAGGATTACTGACCACAGAAACTGGTTAATAGCACATGTCTGCTTAAATCTGCTAAATTGGACATCATTTGTTACACAGTGATAGATAATGATTTTTTTTTTGGTATCTGGCAGCAAGAACAGAGGCAACAAAAGCAAAAATAATTAAGTGGGACTACATCAAACTAAAAACCTCTGCACAGGAAAGAACATTAATAATTGTATATATATAATTAGATTATATGTGTATAATTTAAATTATATATATATAATTATATATATTTAATTATATATATTATATATATATAATTATATATATTTAATTATATATATATATATATACTTAAAGTGAAAAAGGAAAAAAAAGAAAATAAAATCATCAATAAAATGAAAGACAACCTATCAAGTGGGAGAAGTATTAGTGAATCATATATCTGATAAGGGGTTCATACCCAAAGTATATAAGACTTCACAAAACGTGGTAGCAAAAAAGCCAAACAATCTAATTAACAAATGGGCAGAGGACTGAATAAACATTTTTTAAGAAGACATAAAGATGGACAATAGGTACATTAAAATATGCTCAACATTACTAATGATCAAGGAAATGCAAGTCAAAACCACAATGAGATATTACTTCATACCCAGAACGCCTATTACCAAAGACAAGAGAGAACAAGTGTTGACAAGGATGTGGAGGAAAGGGAACCCTTGTCCATTGTTGGTGTGAATGTAAGTTGGTGCAGCCACTGTGGAAAACAATATAAAACTTCCTCCAAAAGTTAAAAGTAGAACTACTGTATGATCTAGCAATTCCATGTCTGGGAATTTACCCAAAGAAAACAAAAGCACAAATTTGAAAAAATATATTCACCCCCATGTTCATTGCACCAGTATTTATAGTAGCCAAGACATGGAAACAACCAAGATGTCCACTGATGGATGAATGGAAAAGAAAATGTCACACACACACACACACACACACACACACACACACACACACACACACAGAGGAATATTACTCAACCATAAAAAAAGAATGAAATCTTGCCATTTGCAGCAACATAGATGAACCTGCAGGATGTTATGCTAAGTGAAATGTCAGACAGTAAAAGAAAAAAGATACTCTATTTGCTCACCTACATGGGGAATTAGAATCTTAAAGAAAGGGACGCCTGGGTGACTCAGTTAGCTAAGTGTCCAACTCTTGATTTCAGCTCAGGTCATGATCTTAGGGTTGTGAGATTGAGCCCCACATCGGGCTCTATGGTGTGCGTGGAGCCTGCTTAAGACTCTCTCTCTCTCTCTGCCTCCCACCCTGCTTATGTGTACCATCTCTCTAAAAAACAAAAAAACAAAACACCCCAACACCCCTGTAAGTGCCCCCCCCAAAAAAACTGATTTCATGGAGTTGGAGAACAGATGGGTGGTTGCCAGAGGCAGAGAATGAGGTAGGCATGTGGGTCAAGGGAGATACAAGGTACAAATTTCTAGTTATAAAATGAATAAGTCCTGAGGATGTAATGCACAGCGTAATGACTATAGTTAATACTATATTGCATATTTGAAAGTGGCTAAGAGAGTGGATTTTGAAGTTTCTCATTAAAAGAAAAAAATGTGTAACTATGCATGGTGATGATTTTAACTGGACTAGTGTGATGATGATTTTGCAATACATGTAAATATTGAATCATTATGTTGTACTCCCTTTTTTTTTTAAAAGAAAGTGGTATTTATTTATTTATTTATTTATTTATTTATTTATTTATTTATTTAACAGAGAAACGCAGTGAGAGAGAGAACACAGGCAGGGGGAGTAGGAGAGGGATGTGGGGCTTGATCCAAGGACCCTGGGATCATGATCTGAACTGAAAGCAGAAGCTTAACAACTGAGCCACCCAGGCACCCCTATATTGTACTCCTGAAACTAATATAATATTATATGTCAATTATACCTCAATAAAAAATAGGTAATGAATACACTTGAGAATAAAAGCAAACAATATAAACATCTGGTATAATGTGACTCTCTTAAAAAAATCATAGGTCTAATCATTTAAAAAGTTATTTATGGAGGAAGGAGTGGAGGAAGAAGCAGATACAGGTGCTGAAAGACAGCATTTTTCTACATCGAAGTATTTCCTATAGTTTGCTATGACATTAGGAAGCCATATCTTTACTTTTGACAGCTTGCTACCCGACGCCCCCATAATTAGGGAAAGAAAATTGACTCAACAATAATTATAATAATAAATGGCAAAATTCACTTGAGCTTTTGCCTATCAGTCATATGTCACATTTGTCACTGGGCTTCTAGACATTGATGTGACCAGTGTCTTAGATCAATGGACAGATGACGAGAATATGAATGATCATAACCACAAATGTCAACTTTATCCCTTTAAATGCACTCAGTGTCCTGTAGATAACCTGAAAGGTCACATCGATAGTTGCCACCTGCTATGTCTCTCATTCCAAACACTATCAGACGACATGGCGTTTCTGGAGCAGGCAGAGTAGTTGAACGCAACAGCAGCCTGACATTTGATAATGGATCAGGGCACATCATTGTCCTGTTAAGCAATGGCATTTCTTCTCTGTCTTTGGCTTTTTTTTTCTTTTAAAGATTTTATTTATTTATTTGACAGAGAGAGATTACAAGTAGGCAGAGAGAGAGGAGGAAGCAGGCTCCCCGCTGAGCAGGGAGCTCAATGCGGGGCTCAATCCCAGGACCCTGAGATCATGACCTGAGCCGAAGGCAGAGGCTTTAACCCACTAAGCCACCCAGGCGCCCACTTCTCTGTCTTTGAAAGACAGACGAGGGCAGTCTTCTGGTGTCCCTCCCTCAGAGGGGCTCTGGTGCCCCTCCCAGCCAGATGAGACTTTCCATTACAGATATGAGCGGGCCAAGTACACTTCCGCCTGAAGTCAAAGAACTTGTGATACTTCCTGTGAGTGGTTCTGAGCAATGCAATCCCCCGTAGCTACCAAAGGCAAAAGTCGAACTTCATTATTTCCCACTATGGAATGGGGAGAAGTCTGAAATGGTGAAAAGTCTAAATTTATAATATGCTTTAAAAGAAATGCAATTTAGTGCTTTTTAATACATATAGTAACTTCAACTAATTGCCAAAATAAAGTTTGCTCCCTCTGGCTTTAATGAACAGATTAACAGGACTAGCATTAGCAACACCATTTGCATAAAATTAATTTGCTAAAGCCCTTAAAACTAGTGTTCAAAGTGGCTTAAACATGCTCACTGCCTATTTACACTATTAATTTGCTAAGTAAACCTTTCTTTTTAAGTAGGGCAAAAGTGAATCATCAGTCCAGCTAAAGTTGAATTACCTAAAGCAAGTGCAGTCTAGATTAATACATTTTTCCCATACAAGGGTGGTTAAAAAAGCATGTTTTTGAGGTTAACATCCAGTAAACTGATATTACAAATATTTTGTTAAGCACTGGGACAATAAGAAAAAGTAGATAGTTTTGAAACTGATTTGACCCTCCCTTAGCTACAAATGCCTATTTTCCTAAACTGATTTCTAATTAAAAATAATGTTTCTTTATGATTGAATCCTACTCAGTGGATTTTATGGGTTAGAACTGTAGAACTAAGTTGGAAAGTTTATTGAAAGATGGAGAATGGGGGCGCCTGGGTGGCTCAGTCAGTTAAGCCACTGCCTTCAGCTCAAGTCATGATCCCAGTGTCCTGGGATCAAGTCCCACATTGGGCTCCCTGCTCGGTGGAGAGCCTGCTTCTCCCTCTCCCTCTGCCTGTCACTCTGCCTACTTGTGCTCTCTATCGCTCTGTCAAATAAATAAATAAAATCTTTAAAAAAAAAAAGAAAGATGGAGAATGGAAGAATACAAGTATAAACCTAATTATACATTTCCTTCAACTAGGATGGAAGTTCTTCACCCAATTCTTAAAAATTTTGATTACATGAAATAATTTATTGTTGAAATGCTGACAGTACTCTCCAAATTATTCCTTAAATTCAAGGCAATCCCAATTGATGTATCAAGAGAGTTTGTAAAATATTTGATAAGTTAACTCTATAACCCAATTGAAAAAATGAAAATGCAAAAGGAAAACAAAGAATTTTTTCTTGAAGCAAAATACTTCAGAAGTAAAGGCAGCAACTTCTCCTACCAGATCTCAGAAAATATTTTAAAAAAACTTAGTAATGAAAACACCATGGTATTGGCAGAGTAAGAAATAGATCAAACAGCAGGACAAACTTAGCCTCATGTGTGCATGGGAATGTCTTACATGGTTACGGTAGAATTTAAGGTCAGTGTTGAAACAATGTCTCAATGAATGGTGTTGGAAGATTGATTGCCTATTTAAAAAATAAAAAGATCACTATCTCGCAGGATTCACAAAAATAAATTACAAATGGATTAAAGAGCTAAAGGTTAAAAATACAAATTAGAAGTAAGAAGTAACTATAGGAGGGGAATCTATAGAAGATATCCTTCAACAAAACAAAATACAAGAGCAGAAAAGGAGGTAAAAAAAAAATGGCCAAACTGGAATAAATCAAAATTTAAAACTTCTGTGTCACAAAAAACCTAAAGCCAGGCAAACATAATGTATGTAGACTAAAGAGTAATAATATCCAAGATATGTAAAGAATTTATATGAAGCATTAGCAAAAAATAAATAATAAAACCGAGTCCAACCCTAACCCTAACAGATAACACACAGAAAGGAAATTATAAATAACTCAACCACAAGAACATATATGTTCAACCTTACCAGAAGGCAGGGAAATTAAAATGAAAGTAATCATTAAATACCATTTTTTTTTCACTCATCAAGTTGTCAAAAAAATTACACAATGGTATATGTAGGGGTAAATTTGTTAATTTTCAGTTGATGGGAGCAATAGGTTTGGAGGACAAATTGAAAGTATATTTTAAAATTAAATTTCGATAAACCTTCAACAATTCTAACTATTTTTTTCTAGAGCAATACTCATACATTTATACTAGGAACTATGTGGAAAGATGCCTTTTGGAGCACTTACATAATAAGATATTGGTATTTACTAAATGTCAGTAAAAGAAGGGATGCATATATTGTGGCTCCTCTAGGGATTTTTATCATATATGCAACATTTAATTTCAAGAAAATCCATTGAAATGTTACTTGTTATAGAAGACCAGAAACACCATATATGTCCATTCATTGGGAAAGCATAGGATGAGTTTTTATATCTGTATGGAAATATCATGCAATTGTATAAAAGAAAGAGATGTATCCCTGTGTGCTAAAACAGAGTTAAAAGATACATTGTTAATGAAAGAAGCAAAATTCAGAGTATAGTGCTTACCTCCAGTTTTCAAAAATATTACATATAATTTTTAAACAACAACCTATATTGTATGTTATATATTATATACCTACATACTACATACCCACATACACATATCTTTAACACAAAAGGAATTAAACCACAAATATAAAACTATATAATAAACACATCATGTCCATTTTGGTATATATACATATGCTTATGTGTTTTTAAATTTTTTTATTATATATTCATAGAATGACTTTGAAAGTGTACACAGGGAACTGATTTGAAAGACCATAAAGCAGTCAGGAGTTTGCAGTCGGAGGAAGACTTGATTTCTATCAGATACTTTTGTACTATCTGAATTTTCTAACATATTGATATACTAGTTTTTCAAATAAAACTAGTCACAAATAAAAACTGTAATACTTTCTACACTATAATAAACTATACACAGATAAAAAGAATGAGAGAACTCTGTGTAGTGACAGAAATATGTACACAATACATTGTTAACAGTAAAAGCCTGTTGAGTAACAATGTACCAGTTCAATACTATTGATGTTAAAAGAAATAAACAGGCTTGTGTGTGTGTTTGTACAAATGTATGTATTTATGTAAAAATAAGGGTTATTTTTTTAACTTTTTAAGGATTTTATATATTTATTCAAGGGAAAGAGAGAGCACAGGGTGGGAGGAGCAGACAGGAAGGGACAAGCAGACTCCACACTGAGTGCAGAGCCCCACGTGGGGTTTGATCTCACAACCTTGAGATCATGACCTGAGTGGAAACGAAGAGTTGCAGCTTAACTGATTGAGCCACCCAGGTGTCCCTTAAAAAGAAGCTTCAAAGTGCACGTATATTAAATAATAATGTGCACATACAAACATTCGAAAATGCGCTGGATGATCTAGAATGATTCAGTCACCTAGTAATGGCAGTAGCCTCTGCAAATGGGTTTGTGTCACTGGGATGAAGGCAAAAGAGATGAACTCTGTATCTTTGGATTTTTTTTACAGTGAGAATATGTTCAAGATTACTCCAGGAATTAGTTTTAAAAAAAAGTTAAAATACAGGATTACTTGTCTAATTTTTAGACTTGTCTAATTTATTACTTGTCTAAGTATTAAGATATATATCTAAAGCTCCCTTGGGCAAAACTAAATTTCTCAATAACCACGGAGTTTTAAACCAGCCTCTTAGCAACTCTGAAACTTGCTGCCTTTATATACTAAGTATTTAACTGACTTAAAAACAGTATTTAACTGATTTAAATATCCAACTTTGCAAAGAGCCCAGAAATTCAAAACCTTCTGAGCTATTCCCTCTCTAAAAACCTAGGCGTATTAATTTCTTCCTTAAGGAAGAGACTAACACCATATCATATGTAGCTTCCTCGATGAAATATAACAGCTTCCCAGGGTATAAAACTGGAATGCTTTCCATATTGCTTTAAGATTTGCTCATGTAGGATTCATTAAAAGGAATGTAGAATTTAGTCTTAAGTGTCATTTTACTGATAGATGAAGCTGAAGCTGGAAACTTGATGTAATTAATGAGAGAGCAATTCAGATACCCCCCTCTCTCTTCCTTCTTCCTCTCCCTCTTCTTGTCCCATATCCCATTGGATCCACAGGAACTCAGATTTCTATTAGAATCCACCTCTTGCAGAATGCCACAAAAACCAACTTTTACTGTATATTACTTTGAGTCTGGGCTACTTTACTTAGCATAATGCATCTGAAATTCTTATAGAGCAATTCTTTCCTTTTTATAACAGAGTAGTATTCTGTTGTATAGATATACCACAGCTTGTTTATCCAACTACCAGATGATGAGCGATTGTGTTGATTTTTGGCTGCTGTGAATAGAGCCACCACAAACATTCAAATACATGTTTTCACGTAGACTTATGTTTCTATTTCTTTTGGTAAAATACCTAGTAGTGGACTTGCTGAGTCATATAGTTAGCATATGTTTAATTTTATATTAAACTGCCAAACTACTTCCCAAGGCAGCTGTACCATTTGCACTCCCTCCAGCAACGGATGAGAACTCCAGTAGTGATACTGGATCACCAGCACTTGGTATTGTCAGGTCTTTTAAAAACTGTCATCATCTTAATAGTTGGGTACTGATATCTTACTGGGTTTTAATCTCCATTTCCCTAGTGACTAAAGAGCTTAAGCATCTCTTCATGTGTTTCCAATTTTATTCTTAAATTTAAAATATTCTCAGAGGAGCCTCAAGTATATGTTTCTCAATCATAGGAGTAAACTGAGGGGCTTTGGTATGGTCTCAGATGTCAACCCATAATGTTAACTAAACAGTGTATAAGTCTTATGCATCTTCATACCCCTAGCATCTAACACTGGGGCTAACCTTTCAATTAGCCCATCGCTTCAGTGGCCAAATTAATTTGTGTTCCCTCTCTTTCCCTATAAATACGCCGACTGTTGCCTACCACACATGATCATCATGAAGGTGTGGGCTACTCTCTGGTATGCCTGAGCACCTGTGACCCTCACCTGAGTAGAAGGTTTTTAGTCAGTTGTGTCTGTTTCCAAAGCTGTATTATACATGTTGAACATGATATTGTAAATATAAATTAGTTAAATATTATGAAAGCTGATTAAATATTAGTGAGAAAAAGAGTTCTTCCTAAGAAAAATGAATTCACTCTTTGGAAAACTTAATAAAGGCAAATCACTAAAAAATGTAGTAGAATAAAAAGGAGGAAAGATAACACTGAGTTTTCTACACTCAAATTGCATTGCAAGTGTCTTTAAGATTTTGTAGCAATTTTAATGGAACCTAAGTCTTGAGGAGTGCATTATGGGTGCGATTTATGCAGGAAAGACAATGCCAAACAGTGAACTAATACCCAAAGAAAGGTTTTAAAGTGATAATATAAAGTTAACTTTTTAGTATCCAATTATAAATGTTAAACCTGTTTGCAATAGATATTTGAGAAAAATAAAGTAATAAGAATAAATGTACATCAATAGTCTTATCCAAACAATAAACACTATCATCCAAACATTACCCAAACGTTAAACCACAGTTAGCATTTTGAAGCATTTGTTATAACAGTTACAAATATTTATATCATATGTACATATTATGCAGTAATTGTTTACTTAACATTAATATATGTTGTTCATATTGTTAAAAGTTCACAAAATTATAATTTTAATGTTTTCCTAATATTTTACAATGTAACTCTATTTTCATTTTCTTAACCTAGCATCAATTAGGAACTTTCTATTTTTTGACATTAGCAGTCACTGTAAATAATGATTTTTAGAAATATTTTGGAGTATATCTTTAAGATAAATTCTCTGAAGTGGAATTAGGAAATCAATGGCAAAGAACTTAACCAAGATAAGAGTTATTTCTGATTATAAAAATAATGCAGATCCTTACAGAAAACTTGGAAAAGCATAGAAAAATATGAAGAAAGACAACATGGGGATAATATTGTAACTGATATATTTTCTAATAATTTTTCATCATTTTAAACCAAATTATGACTATATTTTGTATATAAATGTAGTCTTGTAGCTTCAAACAGTAAGCAGTTTTTCATATTATTAAATTTATTTGACAGTGTCTTTATACTATATGCATTTTAATATTTTTATGAATGTAACATTGTTCATTTAGGCACTCTCTTATGGATGGACATTTAAGAGGGTATTTCTATTTTTAAAATTCTAAATAACAACAAAATGAACATCTTTATCAGTGTCACATGACTTTTTTAGGTTACCTTCCTTGAGGTAAAATAACCAGGGAAAGGCTCTTAGTATTTTCCCGTATGTTGCCACATTATATACTATAAAGAAGGAATTAATATACTCTCACCAACAGCCAGTGCATGACTGCACATCTGTAAAATGCAAATGGTAACCATACTAATTATGTAGAAACTAGTCACACCTGAAACTACTTACATGAATGACCTAATTCCTTGGTGATGTCCCCAGGTGAATGGATTTACAACTGGAACCTCTTAGGAAACTATCCTTTAGTATTTAAAAAAAGTCAGTTTATGTTGCTGTTGTGTACAGGGTGCTTCGGAGAACAATGCAAACAATACAAGCTTCCTCCACTGAGGTATTTATCATTGCATTCCATCTGTCATTACAGACTATCTTGGCTTAACCTTCTGGCTAAAGTTTGAAGACCCCAGTGGGTCATTTTCATACACCTGTAGGATTCTCTGACTGCTTCAATATTGATTTATCCATTTCAGAATTCCTTTCCATTGATTTATTAGGCTTATACATCTTCTTGGTGGCCAGCTTCTGTCTATAAAAGGTGGTTGAAAGAACTATTTCACTATCATGTATTTTATAGCTCACTGACGTTCATTTACTGACTCTTATTTACCCAATGTTAGTATTAATGCTAATGGGTGTTATAAGACTGGCCTTGGTCTTGATACATTTTGGCTCTGCTAAGTACAATATATAAATGATAATAAAATATAATTATCAAATTTGCATAGAAGTGAGAACATTGTAAGCAATAGGGGTTCTGTGTCACTTAAAAATAAAGGAAGAACAGGAAGAGAAATAGATTCATACAAGAGAAAAACGGAATACATTTCTCAAAGCCACTTGCCGTACAAAACATTCCGAATTGTCTTTGCTAAGATAATGGGAAATTTGGGGTAAGGAATGGGGGCCAGAGAAGGACATTATGACAGAGGAGATTATGACCAGTTAAAGGCTTGGTGCTATCCCATATTGTACTAGGCATGAAGGAGCAGTACCACTCTTAGATTTAAGTAAAAGCCTCCTGCTCTGTCCACACCCCATGCTGGCTGAGGGGTCTGTAGGACCACCATGAGTTCATGCTCCTCCCTCTAGACCATGCTCCAAGTACTGAGGACCCTAGAATTTTCTACCCAAATGGTCTTGAGTCAACTTTCAGGACCTGTACAGGCTTCTTCCTCGCGTCTAGCTTCCTGAGTGTAAATTGCACCACTGATGTCCTCACCCCTGCTCCTAAGAGATGTTGTTTGTGGAGGAGTTGTGCATGGAGCTTGGACGTAGGGTTCTGCTTGCATGTGCTCCTGAGGTCATTCACAGTGAAAATCTGAGCTGTAATGGGAGAGACAGGGGCCAGGCCACAGGCTGGGGTCAGGGTCTAGGGCCAGCTCTTTCTATATTTCCAAGATCTGGCTGGAATTTTAAGAAGCCTGAGAATGCTACATGTTGACATTTTCTTTTCACATTGTTATGAAGAGATACTTGTGAAAGAGAATAGAATATATTACTTTTAATAATCCTAGGCCGATTTTTAACCTTTTTATTAATTGAGTTTTGCATTTTTAGACATGCTATGTGAGCTTCCATTTGTATTCTTGCTTCTGGCCCAACAAATGTAAGATAGGGTTACTACAAATCACATAACGAGTCAAAGCAGTGGTTCTCAGACCTCACTGTGCTTTAAGGTCACCGAGGATACCTGTTAAAAATACAATTCCAGACCCCAAATCTCCAGACATTCAGGCTCAACTGGCCTGAGTTGAGGCTCAGGAAAGTGCATTTTTACTAATTTCCCAAATGGTTTTAATACAGATGGTCCAATGACCACTCTCAGAGAGTCAGAGGCTTCCCGGTGGAGTTAATGATTTCACTGACAAAACACACCCAAGAGAAATTGCCAAAGAGCAATTTTGAAGTATTATCTGAGAAAAGTAAAAAATCAACTTTTGTACCAAACCCAAATTAAAATATCTAAAGCAGTGTTGTCCCCTACAAAGTAGTCCCCTTGGAGGTTAGACACTTATCTTAAGCAGACAGCTATTGCTCAAAACATTTTGACACTGATTTTTTAAAATTGCCTTTGGAGGTGGATTATGAACCACATCAGAAAGCCAATCTCATTATTTCACATCACAGTTTGCATTTGATAAAAAACAGCATTACCCAGAAGGATGATGCATATTACTTAGCAGATTTAGTTCCTGTGTTTTCCAAGTCAAATACGTAATAAAAGAAGATCTATTATATAAGCACACCTGTTTATTTCAGCCTCCTTCTAAAACTATACTAAAGTGACAATGAAAAAAGAAAAAGGGCATAAATCTCTAAAGACAAAGAAAGTGAGAGAGAAGTTTCAGGAGGAAGCAAGAATCAATGCTTTGGAAACTAGAAAATGGGTGGAGATGTGGCCATTGAGTTAACAGATCCCACCCAGCAAGCTGAAACTTGAGCCCATCACTATGATACCTAAGAAACAGGCTGATTTTACCTGCGAATCTTGTCTCATGAATTAGCAGCAGAAAGTAACTCACAGTCAGGAGTGCCAGGTGGGGGTGATAAAAAGGATTTGTTGAAAATTTCCTTAAGGTACAATGAGAACCCTACATCCCTTTCTCCATCCAGGCAGCAACCCTTCCTCAACTCCAGAAAAGGACATGGGGGCCATTCTCTGGAATACCTACCCAAGAGACTGCCTTCTGGAATGCCAGCCTGCAAGGCAAGGAGTGCTTACTAAAATTAGGCTCCCATCTTGATAACCAAAATGCAGACTTAGACCAATCAGGCAGGAGATTGAGGAATATGAACAATCCAAGAGAAAAGACAAAGGAAAAAAAAAAAAAAGAAAGAAAGAAAGAAAGAAAGAAAGAAAAAAGAAAAAGAAAAAAATATTCTGTAATTGAGGATCCCCCAATGAAAGGGCCGAGTCTCCACTAAGTCACCATATGGGGTTTGCAGTGAGCCTCCTAGTGATTTATTCTGAAATATAAATAGCTCAGGGATCACCAGACATGTGAGGAAAGTCTCTACCAGGAAAGAAAGAGCCTAATAACAAGGAAAGTGGAGAGAAAAGAGGTAATACAGGGAACTAATAGAAACTGTAAAACAGGGGGCGCCTGGGTGGTTCAGTCGTTAAGCATCTGCCTTTGGCTCTGGTCATGATCCCAGAGTCCTGGGATCGAGCCCTGCATCAGGCTCCTTCCTTGTTCATTGGGGAGTCTGTTTCTCCCTCTCCCTCTGCCCCTCCAGCTCCTCCCTTGTGTGTGCACCCCCCCTCTCTCAAATAAATAAATAAAATCTTTTGAAAAACAGGTAAAACAGATGAAAACACTTTTTAAATCCTGTAGTTAACATCCTCAGAAAGAGAAGATATTGAAACCACACACACACAGACAAGTAGGATGCTATCAACAGAAAAGAAAAACAACTCCCGTAAATAGGAGAGAAGCTTAAAAATCTGACAGAATAGATATAAGATAAAGTAAAGGAGATCTTCCAGGTAGCGTACTTACACAGTATGTCCCAAGACAGGAGTATACTTATTGTTTAAGATCTCTGTGAGTCATGCAAGTAGACATGTCAAGGAAGCTATTCAATATGTTGATCTGAAGGTTATAGGTGGCATACAAAGGTAGATGGCATGTGGATGATCACCAAGAGAGTGAGTGAAGATGGAAAAGAGGGCTAAGGACTGCATTCTGGGATATACCAATTTAACAGGTCTGGGAAATGGAGAACTAGTAAACGAGTTTGCAAAGAAGTGACCAGTGAGGTCAGCAGAAGAAAAAATATCCTGGAAACCAAGTAAAGAAAGAAGAGTGACCAACTATGTCAAATGCAGCTGATTGATCCAGTCAGATGAGTCTAGGACTGAGCATTGAAATTTAACAATTTGAGCTTAGATGGTCTTGCTGATTCATAGCCCAACGAATTTTTTAAATGATACATACCAAGGCATGACATCATATACCTCACTACTTTTGGGTGAAGAGATCTTAACATATTCCAGAAAAACAAATAAACAAGCTAAAACAAAGTATAGGTGAAGTACAGAGGACTGGCAGTCAGAATGTCATAAGTTTTCTCAATAGCAACACCGGAAACTAGAAAACAGACCAAGAATGTCTTCAAAGTTCTAAGAGGCAGTGATTTCCAGACTGGAATTTTATTCCTAGCTAAACTATCAATCAAGTGTGAGAGTAAATAAACACATATTAGACATGCAGGGCCTGAAAAAAACTTTTTACTTCCCGTGTACCATTTTCTCAGGAAACTATTAAAATATGTGTTGTATAAAAACTAAACCAAGAAAAAGGAAGGCATGGAATCTATGAGGCAAGGGATCCAAACCAACAGAGAGATAAGAGGGATTTTTAGGATGATGTAAAGGACTGCCAGCAGTACCAACCGAGCAGTAGCCTGGAGAGCGAATAGCACAGACTACTGTGGAAAAAAAGAAATATAGACCCAATACTGTAAATGCTATAAAATGCGTTAGCCAATAACAATAATATAACTATTTTGGAAAGATACAAGGAGAGTTGGTATGTTGATGTGTTGGGTTAGTGGAGAAGTAGAGTTAAGGGGCAAATGGGGTACCAGAGAACTCAGTGTATTCATTCTCACAGCAAGACATAAATACCTAAAACTGAAAAACTAAGAAAACCTTATTATTTAGAAATATGAAAAAAGAAGAAGTGTGTGGTGGGGAGGAGAAGAAACATTTAGAAGGATTGAAAGTGGTTGCCTCAAAGAGGCAGGCATTGGGAGTGGAGAAAAAATGTCATAGCAAACATTTATTGAATGTTTTCTGTCTGCCAGATCCTGTCCTATACTTAATCTTCAAGAGGAAGAAGAACATAACTCCTGCCCCTCTCAGGTTACTGTCTAATTTATGTTGCATTGCTTACTGATCTACTTCATACATAAATATTAAGGAATATTGGATATGAGGAGGTCACACAGAGATGGGATTTGGTAGGAGACAGTCTTGGAGGCAGTTATGGATGGATTTATTGATTGGTTGACTGGCTGGTTGGTTAATTGAGGAATACTTTTGAATGGGCTTAAGAAAAAAAAGGAAGTGTAGGAGCAAAAGAAGACGTAAGCAAAATAAGTTGAGAGTAAATAATATAAACAATAAGGAAATTTGGGGAAATGTTGAACAGTCAAATCTCAGATAGAATAAGAAAGAGGACTTGAGAAGTGGTGATGAGCTGTTTGGGTTTAGAAAGAGAGGAGCTTGAGCAGGAAACTGAGGCCATATTTGAGGCCACTAAATCTAGAAGCTGAAAATGTTTAAAGTGGGCATGGAGAGTGTGGGTAGCTCTATTAGGCAGAAAGACCAAATAAGTGGCTCACTGTGCAACAAAGACACACAGTGGCAGGGATCTGGATTAAAGCTATGTTGGGTAAATTGAGGGAAAGATAAAATTTATGGTTAATGGACATTAGTAGGTTTTTGGCTATTGAGCAACCACCCCTTATGTTCACTCCTTTCTATGAGTATTTTGATCTCCCTTTTGAGGGAACCTCCTATTGTATATGGTTTTGGTGGGTGAGTGTCCATCACTCTCTCTCCTACTATGGGCTCTAAAGGGGCCAGGTTCTCCCTCTGGATCCCACTGGATAGTAGGAGTGGAAGGAGAGGGCGGGGCATGAGACTTCAGTCTGACAAATGGGGCACTGAACCTTGAATAGGTAGTAAAAGAATGTAGGGTGAGCTGAAGGTGAGTTATTACAATGGCAGTGGAGTGAAGGTGAACACACCTAACTCTTCCTCTGCTTAGGTCCCAGGCCCGTTGCCTGTTGCTTGCTCTTGTAAGGCATCCATCAGTTCTTGGGCCTTCGATACCCTTTCGATTGATTCCCATTTTGAGCGATATTACCAGATTCCTTTTCTGGTGACTGATGAATCAGGAGAGAGCATAAATTGGTCAGATTAGTTAACTGGATGGGAGAAAGTAAGGATAACTTGTAGGGGAAATGTGAAATGGGTGAGTATTGCCATCAACAGAGATGGAAAAAATAAAGAAGCAGGATTTGGAGAAAGATAATACTTTGGTATCTTTCAGGCCTACATTCAACACTGTTTGAGCAGTTGGGAAATGAGGACTTAGAGTAGCAAGATTCAGACATGAACAGGTACACGTGGAAGCACTCTCACAGGTGACAACATTCAAGAAGAGACGTAATCATGTGGAAGGGATTACAGAGGAGGAAAAGTAGAATCTTATGATATAAGCCTTCCCAGAGGATGCAACATATAGAAGGATATATTTATATCAGGGAGGAAGTAGTAATGACTCAAAGAGAGTCAATTAAGCTTACCTTAATTTAATGCTCTGTTTTTATAAATGCTGAACTTCTTGTGAGGGTTCAGTGTCCTAGGTAACACCATTTATCTTGATGTAAAGAAAGATGACTTTGGATGCAAGTCAGAAAACAATGGCTCTACTTAGCTCCAACAGTGAAGGACTTATTACCTTAGGGCAAGAAATCCACAGTTAGGGCAATATCCATGAGCTGTATGTCAGGGTTTCAGCTCTGCTTGTCTGGGATGCCCATGGGTCTGTCCTCCTCCATGTGTTGGACCAGACCTCCAGTTGACTCCCTTCGGGGAGGCAAGAAGGCCACACCTGTTCTAGATGTGACAAGGAGCAGCAAAGGGCCATTCTTTATCACGTCCATTAACAGCAAGGAAGCGTTGCCCAGAAGGAAGCATTCCCTACTCTACTGTCCCTCATGTCACATTGGCCAGAATTGGGTCACATTCTCATGCCTTCACCACTATTGACTTGGACCATTCAAAAGGGCCCCTGTGGGGCTGGGGCCAGCCTGCCTGCACCACACAGCTAGGCAAAGCAATCACAGTGTAGACCCTTGAACAAAACAGGGGTGCACACAATGAGACTAATAGGACAAGAGCTGCTATCAGAAGGTGGTGACGAAGAATGAAGTCACGGAATCAACATTGCCTGCTCTGGGGTGTTAGGCCAATGTTGTACCTGAAAATCCAATAATTAATTTAGCTTAATGTTTCGTTCAAAGACACTTTTTAGGATATATCGTGCATTTTCATGGAATTTAAAAAGATCCGTCATCACACACTTCCAACTGGAATAATTCCTAAGCCATTGCTCTTAGCCACTGCTCATTTGTAATTTTCTTTTTCTTCTGTGTCTCTCCTTGCCCAGTAAAGCTTTTCAAAATTCACGTGTAGTGCAGAAGCTAAACCCTGCTGAGCTCCTATTTTGTCCACCATATTCCACCAAAGCCAGTGATTTGTAGGCAGAGGGTTGGACTTGACAATGGCCGCGGGGTCAGGAGTAATTAAAAAATGTCGATGGTCAAGGAGGTGGAAATCAGTTCAGGCCCAACTGAAGCATTTAGCTATTTTACTGCTGCATCCTTTTAGGCCTTTTTGGCTTATAAATATTAATTTAAAGACTACCAACAAGGACAGTAAACGGATTTAGGCATAAAACTTCCTGTCAGGGGTGATTTATATCCAATAAAAGGAGAGCAGGATAGAGAAAGCTTGCTTCGCTAAGTTTATGATAGACAGTGAAATAGTACCATCAAAATAAAAAGGCTTTCAGTCTCTCGTCGGCTGTGTGGGTGTCTCCCTTCTTAATAAGCAGCATGCTAGAATCGTATTGTTTGCTTTTATCAGTGCCTTGCACTGTTGAGGAAAAGTTCTACCGCATTGCTAATTGAACTTGTACAGATTTATAGGCTCAAGGCCTGTGCATGAGAGAGATTATTAGGACTTAAAAGATAATAGCGCCAGCAAGAAAATTAAAACTGCTTTCACCACTTATATTTCAATAGTGCATAACTTCTACCCTTTGGACATCCGGCGATGGGCTGAGAATTTGTTTGAAAGGAAACCTAGAGCCCGTGCAGCAGTGATTCGGGACCAGAGAACTCTGTCGCCATCTTACCTCGCAGACAGACAGCCTCGGGCCTGACGTTTCCGTAACACTACTTTCTGGGAAAAAGGTCAACAACTTGACACTTCCAGACCATCGCCGCGAGGAGCCATTTCCCCATGAGTCTTTCATACGTCTGTTTGTCTGCAAGCAGAGGCACGCTCTGCCTTTGCTCTCGACTGCCTTTCCCTGGTGTCTGTCTGCACAGCAAACAGCCTTGGGATAGAGAAATAGGGTCTCCATCAGGAGCAAAGAGCAGGTTTGACGCTCAGAATTCTTCTCCCCTAACATAACCCACTACGTGCACAGTGCTGCTTGTCCCTCTTCATACCGCCTTGTAGGAACTGGGGTTTGGGGAAGGGCACACATGCCAATACTCTGTTACAGCTTTTGCCCAAAGTGATACATCCCTTGTCTCTGACCCGCGAGTCTTCTGTCTTCCGCCAGCAGACAGGAACAAGCTAGCTTCCTAGCTTACAGATCGGTAAAATCTCACGCCCTTTACAGTCTGTAACAGGCAACAGTCATGTGGACTTAGAAAAGCAATTTGTCAAACTTTTCAAAGAAAGAGGAACCTAACACCTACCTTAAACCATAAAATCATTATTTCCCCAAATTTCCTCATCTAAGAGAGTACTCTTTTCCATTGGCCACAAGCCATGTGAAGCTAAGATAATGATGGCTGCTGGGGAAGTCTTCTTGAGTTTCTGGGAGAAAGTTCTCAGCCTTCTGACAAAAGACAGGATTAACTAAATGATCAGGTGACAAATTAATGTCCCTTCCAGCTCTTAAAGTCACAAGTTTATGTAAATACTAAGAAATATTTATGATAAATAGAAATGCCAACAGACTACTGTATATAAAAATGTAGAAAAACATGTTTACCTAGTAACATATAACTGGAGAGTACTTTTCACACAATTTCCTGAGATTTAAGACTTTCAAGCTAAGATCTTCAGCAACGACTTCTTCCTCTTTCTTTCTATTATGTCTTTGGTTACTATTACAAACCACTGTTAAAGTGCTAGTAGATGGAAGAACAACAAGCAATAAAATAATCCATGTTCTCAATCTAGCTGACTATTTAGTGACAAGCAAGATATACACACATAAGCCAAATGAGTGAAGGAGAAAGATGACGGTAGAAGTACCATGGAAGGGCTCCATATGGGCATGGCTAGCCTCAGGATTTTAAATGGGAAGATCTGTATTTCAAAGAATGGGACATATTACCCCAAAATTCTACTCCGGCGTCTGGTTGGTGTTGTGGAATGAGGTCCAACATCTATGAAGTTCTTTCTTTGTGTCAAGATGACTAGAAAAAATGGATTTGTAGATGACTAATTTTCTGCCTATTAGAAGTCACCAAACACTATTAGTTTAATTTTTATAATTTTCAACATCAATGCACTTCAAATTTTTAAAAACTATTGCTGACTTGGTTTGTTATAAACACATAACTTTAGTCTTGCTTCTCACAGTCTCACAGTCTAACTTTGGCTTTGTCCTGAAATCCGGTGGGGTTATTAAGGTCTAAGATATTCAGCCCGTCAAGAACTTCTTATTGTCTAACGGCTAATTACCTGGCCCCATTAAAAAAGCTGGAGGTCACACCAAGGAATATATGCACATCCTGCCCACTTTCCATTTGCCTCCAGGTAAATAGAGTGACACTTTCCCCTTTCTTTTACTGCCCTCACCCCCAGATTGTGCTGAAGGAAAGAGGATGCCTTTAGCCAAGTTTTCTCCCATCACATCTTCAGAGATCATGGGATTGTTCCCTTCAGATCATTACCGGAAGAAATAAGCTGAACATTGTCTTTTTTAAATGGACAAGGATGGGATTTACATAAGGAGTGGGAGACTGACAAAGCCCATGATAAAAAATGTTGAGGTTGCCTGAAGTTCCACATGGAGATCACTCCGAGATTTAAAAATAATGGGGATAGATGTGTGGAGGCGAATCCTGAATGAAGATATACACTTTCTAAAGAGAACAGTATGGTTGAACAAAGCTTTGATGATGGAATTAACATGAAACAAAGGCCCACTGAGGAAAATCAGTCTGAAAAGAAATGAAGAATACATAAAACTTTGTTTAATTTATGGAATTTATATGCTGCTGACCAGTAAGTATAAAGTTCCATTCCCTTGGTCCTCACTATCACTCATGTATTACTTGTCAGTAAATGTGATGCACTCAGAACATAACAGCTACGGTAATATTTCTGTTCCCACTGCAGCTTTACTACACCCATGAAACTCCGTAATCTTTAAATTCCCTCACTGTTAACATCTGCTGAAACATTATTGGTCCCAACATAGCCGAGCTGCTCTGAAATTACATTTAGCAGAGTAGTTAATGCTAACAGTATAATTCTCGACGCAACCGTGTTTGAAAAGAGCTTTATAACCGGCACAATGATTGTACCTCCTTTAGGTTTTATTTCTTCCATATCTGTTTTGTACCCCAATCGCATTGCCTTGAGGCGTGCCCTTTGAAGAAGAGGATATTTCATATGTACTGTTCAGTAAACACCATACTACTGCATTCTTATTTTTAAAATTCCATAGTCAAAATTCACTGTTAACAAAATGAAATTCCATCGCAAGATATGATTAGAAGCAGTTAGCACTTTCAGGTAGGAAATTAATCAAGTTTCTCTAAAATGAAGATACTTTATCACCCCATTAAGGTGCTTTGCATGCTTAAAAGCCAAGTGGTCCTACAGGCAAACAAAATAAGCAGGTTGCTTATGGCTCTTGTTAATGAAGGTACCTTCATTCTATAATCATAGAGAAGTTAACATAGTTTTCAAAAAAAACCTTGCCCTGAAAGAGTCTTCGTTAAAAGCCCAATAATCAACATTTCATGGACATTACTTTAAAATTAATATTAAAATTAAAAGGTATTACTTTAACATTAATAAATATTAATACCAACATATTTCATATCAACATATTTTATTAACATAATTATTTATATTTAGTATTATAGAATGTGATATTTAAACTTTCTTAAATGTGGGCATTTATCTGATCTAGCAAATGCTATACTAAGTATTACAGGTTACAGTACATATAACAGGTGTGGTAAATATTACAGATTTCTCTTTGTCAGAGAATGTTCTTCTCAAGATTAGGATACTAAATTTTCATAGAATTTTACCATGAGGTAAAAATATATATGAGTAATTTGATGTTAAGCCAAGTCAGATGGATTTATTAAGTTCTAATCTTTTTGCGGGCAGGAAATACATATAACTAGGAAAGTGTAGAGAGCGGTATTTTTAAATAGTTAAACATTGAACATATAAAGGAAGAAAGGTTGTGCTCTAGAATGTTCACCCCGTTAACTTTAATAAGCTTTTACAGTACTTTTCTCAAATGACCAAGGTATTTGTCAAGTCAATGCCATAGATATATTACAGCCCAAGCTTGTAAGTATATAAAATGTATTCCTAATGTATGTTGCTTCTTGAATATTTCTTTATTTGTGTCATATGTGACAATCTGTTGAGATCAGAGGGCAGATTATGTTCTTACCTATCTCTGCAAGACCTACGCCAGGATACAAGCGAGATTAAGTCTTTCCTAATAAAAAGGTGTTGGACTCATCTCTTCCTCAGTCTCCGACCCCCAGGAATCCTCGTCCTCTAGGAATTTCTTTATTCCCCATACCGAGAGCAGTTACAGCCATTATTCAGAAACCCTCTGACCAGAAATGCTTTGCTTTGCACTAGTGCCCTCTACTTGCTGGCCAGACTCTGCTTGGGTCCCCTAATCCCTCTTCATTCAGTCTCTGTTGGGCCAGATTTCTGGGTGTCTGCTACTATAAGTGCCTGCAGTCCAGACCTGTGGCTTGTGTGTGATCTGAGAAGGTATTCTGTTTTCAAGCAGCAAATGCCTGCCAAGCTCCTGCTTGCCAAGTACTGACCCTTAGAATTGTTACTTGCCCAACTGTGCTCTGTGTCCAGATTCTAGATCCAGATTCTGATTTTGGTCTGATTGTTGGCTTTCTACTCTGAGCCTAAAACACTTCCATGACAGCTTTTAATTTGTTGTTCTATTTCTTATTTTCAGCTTTCCAGATTCAAACCTCTTTCCTTGCATCAACTTTCCATGAGATCAAAATATTATTTCTTTTATAGTATTTGGTTGCCTTTCAATGGTATACACAAAAATCTATAATAAAAGCTCTATCCAGAGAGAAACAAAACAAAATAAAAAAATTCTTAAGTTTTAAAACATATTCACCAAGTAATTTATCAGACAATGCAAAGCGTTATATCATCATTGAATGTTTACCTTTATTATTCTCATCTCCTAACCTTGTACAAGAATATGCATGTAGGAAATCTTATATTTGAGATCTAAGCGGTATCTGATTAATGAACAGCAGTAAATTATAACTTGCCAGCTGGTTTTCCAACATTCAACTGTAATAATAATCTGACTTCATATCTCCTTTTTCTCCTTCCCTTTTCTCATCATTACCATAAAACTAGAAGCATATGGAATGATATTTATTAAGGCAAGGTGAAATCTGTGGAAAATGGTTAGAAAAAGGAGACAGAAGGTTATTTAAAACCATTATCTTGGGGTACGTGTGTGTGCCTGTGTATGTGAAAGAGAGAGAGAAGAGAGAAATTTCTCCTTGTTTCTTTTTCATCTTTTTCAAGGCTTGTCATCCACAGTGCATGAAGAAGGGGCTCTATCAAGTGACCTAAAGAGACATAGCAGAAATGATTATCACTGCCTTCGGTTGCTGCTTTCTTCTTTAAAATTCTTTCCCAGCCTCTAGACCTCGTAGGTGGACTTAGGCAGCCCTGTTTGTGTGTCCCTCTGGTTTCCGCTGATTGGACTGGAGGCACATACATGACCCTGAGGGGAACGAATAGCTTAGCTGAGCCCAAGCGAATAGGATTTTGCTGTTCGTTTTCTTTTTCACTCCCTTCTCTTTCCCTTTCTGCAATTAAGATACAAAGAAACTGAAAGTAAAATGTCCTTTTGAGTTGAGGTTACCCCTAGAACAAACCAGAACACGGTAGGTTAAATAAGCAGAAACCAGAGCCCTGCAGAAGAAATTAGTCAGTAGAGAACATACTGATATAGAGAAACAGAAAGAAGCAGAGATAATAAACCATGTAACTCTAGAGAAAAAAATGGATGCAGTAGCTCTGGAGCAATTCTCCAGCCCCACGAAGTGTGGCTCTGTCCCCTCCACAGTAATATGTGTTTCCATGGGGTTCTCCTCCATCTTTAAAATTATCTCCTCCATGCCTTGCCCTTGAGCTTCTTTAGGTGAATTTCTGTTCCTTACAGCTAAATGAGTACTGAAAAAGATGTTGGACGGTTACATTCTTCCTTGAAGGGGCACACACCCCAAGGCAGACACCCATGAGCTGAAAGGGCACATCCATGATATTGGTTCTAAACAAACACTGATGACCAGTGATCCTGTGAATCATAGGCTTTTTACTGCTACCATCAGCACTATACATCTCTATTTATTAAACTTTTTTGTAATTTTTTAGTTACAGAAAAAATCCATTTGAAATCAGTATCAGTTCCGATATACAAATAGTAGAGAGAACAATAAATTATTAATGTTTAGTACTTCATATACATTATTGTTCATAACATTATATTAAATGAGGTTAAAATCAATGGTCAAAATCAAATGTTGACATGGAGTAAACAGTATGACCTGTAGAAAGATAGGTAATCCCGAGCAACAAAATTAAACCTGAAATTTCATTTCACATGATCTTGAAGGCGATTTTCTTGTTATATTCAACAGGCTTCAGAGAGAAGACTTGATTATTTTCGAGGGCACTGTTTTCTGATAAATCATATTTTAATATCATTTGTATGTGCATTTTTCCCATTCTTTTCTCCATATTTACTGGGGGAAGAAGTGCTTAGCTAGTCCCCTGGGACACCTAACTTAAGTTTTAATTTACATATTTGAAAAAATAATATGAAGTTATTAGGTAACATAAAACATTTTAGTGATACTAATATAACACAATATATAAATTTGTAACATTGAGGAATCAGCATTAAACTAGGAATCACAAGGCCTTGGTTTTAGTCCCAATTCTATCCACTTCATTACTATGTTATCCTGGGCATGTCTCTGTCTTTCTGAGCTTTTTTTCTCAGCCATATTAAGGCACAAGATCACCTACTCTAAGGGCATCTTATCAAAATCATACATTTGAATGCTAAAGAGCTTTAAAAATCACATGTCTTGGATTATTATGATGTTAGCGGTGACAGCAAATAGATGTACAGTGTATCTTTTGGCCGGATTTGAAGTTTCCTTCGTGTTAAATGTTTTGCCCTCTAGTGAGTCCCCACTGCCATTTTCCTCACTGATTAGCCAAAGCATCTGTTGAAGAGAAGAGAGCATTTAGAGTGGGAGTGGTGAGAAAAGGCTAGATTCTTGATTCAAAACAGAGTTAATAGGACTTATGGAAAAATGAATATGGGATATGAAAAAAAAGGAATTCAGACCTCTCAAAAATATTTGACAGTCATTCCCTCAATGACCATCCCACCTCAACCTCTAATAAATAAAATGCTGCCACAAATTCTATTTGCTAATTTATAAATATTTATGGATACCAATTTTGTAGTTAGTACTTTACTCACCCTTGGCTATAAATCAGAAAATAAACCAGAGTCCTAGAAGTTGAGAAAGTAAGTCTTACTGGATGAGACATACTGGATGAGACAAACAGTCTAGAACAGTATTATTTATTTATTTGAGGGGAGAGAGGAGGGGAGCAGAAGGAAAGGAAGAGAGAGTCTCAAGCAGACTCCATGCTGAGTGTGGAGCCCGACATGGGGCAATCCTGCAACCCTGAGACCACTACCTGAGCCAAAGCCAAGTTGGAAGCTCAACTGACTGGACCACCCAGGTACCCCAAGATAACTGTACTGCACACAAGAGAGGCATCTAGTACAACTGTTTCCCACAGGAAAGTGACAGCAAAAGGAGAAAGGTGTGGTAGCCAGAAAAGATGACATGGGAGAGCATTTTGGGGGAAGGAATCATGTGTATTCCCTTAGGACATGCAATTTGTTCTGCTTTTTAATGAAATTTATATGCAATATGTGGAAAATAATATAAGCAGCTAAAATGTAGTATGGTCTCAACATTTTCTTTAAGTGTTTAAGGAATTTTGAAATAGAGATTATTGTGGGGATTCTGATAAAGCCTTCCGACTTCAGTGTTGAGAAGGATGTTGAAAGATGGGCAGGAATTGAGTTGGTGGAGAGGAAGGACAGAGGGCACGCATGTTGCTCCATAATCTTTACTTACTCACTTTCCCCCAAAGCAAGTAGCTGTGATAACTTTGAGTACTGTCTTGGTAGAGTAATTATATTTGAATATTTTTACTTACTCATTAGATTCATTGATAAATTTTTTGGATGTATGCCCTTATCAAACCTTATGAGTGAGTCTACCTCTTCATGATGCAGTTTTGAAGTAAAATATTGAATTGTAATGTGACTGTCTCAAAGTATTATTTTACTTGTAACCCATTTATAGTTTATCATGGCTTAAAGCAATAGTAAGGATGGAATTAGTGACCAAAGTGTGAAATAAAGTATGTGATCTTGATAATACATCGAAAGTTAGAACCAATAGAACAATTTAAGTAAGGCAAAAGAGAAATGAATTCATCCAAGAATTTGAGATAGGATTATCATCATATACCTGAATATCTGAATATACGGTGAATATGTTTTATAGAAAACTTTCAGACTAAGCTACAAATACAATAGCAGTTTTACTCATTTGTTTCTATCAATACAATATCATAACTTAAAATTTGCTTAACAAAATATCTACAAAGAATTACTTCAATTATAAATTAATATGAACATGAAGGTAAGAATATTGTAAAGTCTTAAACTAATACCTATATTTTATCAATAGTTGCTGGTTTATAAAGACACTGTATTGAATTCAATATAGTAGTGATAGTGAATATTTGAATATATATACTTCTTAAATTGGAAAGCAGGAGGTATAATATATTATACAATATCTCAAACGATTTTGTAATTCAAAATCCAAGCCATTTTTAATTCAACAGTTTTAATACATTAAAGGTATCTGGAAGACATAAAAATTTAAAGTGTGGGAGGAGCGGCAAGATGGCGGAGGAGTAGGAGACCGATTATCATCAGGTCCCAGGAATTCACCCAGAGAGCTATCAAACCATTCTGAACACCTACAAATTCTACCGGAGATCGAAGAGAAGAAGAGTAGCAAGTCTAGGAACAGAAAATCNGGGGGGTGAAGCCCCTGCAGGGACAGTGTGGTCTCAGGACCCACGGGGACACAAAAAGACCAGGGGTGTCTGAGCGCGACCGGGCTCCCAGGTCTCAGAGAAAAGCCAGCGGGAGAGACGGAGCTGAGCTGAGGTGGTGTCTCTCAGCTTGGGGTTACCTTGGGCTGGGATCTAAAGCTCAGCCGGGCCACCGATCTGTGAGCGGGGACCCCACGGGCGGCAGACCCGGAGAGAC
>LNAC01000636.1:705325-894996 GCA_002007465.1 Ailurus styani | reverse complement strand
CCCAAGGTAACCGCGAGCTGAGAGACACCTCAGCTCAGCTCCATCTCTCCCGCGGGCTTCTCTCTGAGACCTGGGAGCTAGGTCGCGCTCAGACACCCCTGGTCTTTTTGTGTCCCCGTGGGTCCTGAGACCACACTGTCCCTGCAGGGGTTTCATCCCCTGCTTGGCCTCTGGGGCGACGTTCCTCAGTGGAGCCGACTTCTCACAGTTCCGAGTCTGTGCTCCGCTGCTCGCTCCCTTGCCGGCAGCCGGCCCCTCCCCCCAGGGTCTATCTTCCCGTCGCCTCAGATTCACTTCTCCGCACGTCCTACATTCCAGAAAGTGGTCAATTTTCTGTTCCTAGAATCGGTGCTCTTCTTCTCTTCGATCTCCGGTGGAATTTGTAGGTGTTCAGAATAGTTTGATAGCTCTCTGGGTGAATTCCTGGGACCTGATGATAATCGGTCTCCTACTCCTCCGCCATCTTGCCGCCCCTCCTCCTACTCTCATTTTGAAAAGTGCTGTTCCAATAAATATCCTAAACAATTTCTTGTGACTTGTAGAGTGCCGTAGAAAATGGACAGGTCTTTGGTAATTGCTTTCCTTAGTTGAATGAGTCATTTTTCTTGATTCTAAATTTAAGGATGTATTATAGAAAGGGTAGAAAACTGGAATAAGGAGTTGGAGAATTTAGTTCTAGTTCAACCCCTGACTGGCTGTGTGACCCATTCACTCTAAGCCAAATTTTCCCCATCTGTGCTCTGGGGATAATGACCCCTGCCTAGCTGACCTGAAGTAAATGATACTTAATATCATGCCTGGTGCTCTTCTAACCACTTTGCCTTTACTAACACAACAGCCGTCTAGAGAAATACTAATATTCTCATTTTACAGAAGAAGAAACTGAGGCACGGAGAAGTTGATGATTTCTAAGTGGTAGATCCAGACTGCAAACCCCTATGGTCTGGCTTCACAACAATTATGCTAGTTGGCCTCCATCATGGAGAATAACCTTTTCATGGTGTGAAACTACCACCTTTAAAATTGGGCTGTATTAATCTTGTGGTTCATTCTCTGGGAAACTAATGGTCTGTTTTCGACTTTTCAGTGTCCACAGCGAAAATTGCACATCCGCTCACAGTGAAATTGGCAACCATTCTGATGAGCAGATGTCTTGGTCCCAAGTCAGAGACATGAAGCCAGAGATGCAGCTTCCTATTTAGCTCTGGCATATCTGTTGGTCTGCCGAGTGTCTCGTGAGGCAGGGCAAGAACTAGTCAGTTAGTCTCAGAGAGCATGACTGTATATTTGCCTGGTAATGATAACGGCCGTTGGCTGCACAGCCGTTGGCTGCACATGGACCCAAAATGTGATGGTATTAAAATCCCACCCCATTCAGCTTTGGTATATTCATTTTGCTAGAGCATACCAGACACTGAGGGTCCTCATTTGTCCCATGGGTTTATATTCCTGATCTCCGCAATGTAATCACTTTCTGGATTGTTTTATAAGAGGCTTGTTTACAGTGACATCCAATCTTGCTACAGTGGGGTCATGTCTCCAGGAAAAATGAAAAAACATGAAATCTTTGTGAAATTTCCTTTTCTTCTTCTTTTTTTTTAAAGAACCAATTTTGTCAGGTTCAAATGAGAGCCTTAGAGAAAGCAGCCTGTAATGAGAGAATATATAAAGACCTGAAGAAAGCAAACTCATTGTTTCTGATGAACTGTTCTAGGGAATGAACCCCTTTGTATCCAGATATAATTTCTATTGTATGGATTCCATCAGCTAACTAAGGGTCTTTATCCAAAAAAATGAATATATACATATAGGTTCAAATATATGTAATATATATATTTTAGGGTCTACTTATGACCTAATGTGTCAATGTCTATTTGCCTGCCTAGTGGGGGAATACTTTGCAGTAATATGTAAAATCGGCTTTTTAAAATTTCATTTTAATTCCAGTACACTTAACATACAGTGTTTTATTAGTTTCAGGTGTACAATACAATGATTCAGCAATTCTATACATTACTCAGTGCTCATCAAGATAAGTGTACTCTTAATCCCTATCACCTATATCCCCCATCCCCCCACATACCTCCCCTCTGGTAACCATCAGTTTGTTCTTTATAGTTAAGAGTATGTTTTTTGGTTTGTCTTCTTTCTTTATTCATTTGTTTTGTTTGTTAAATCCCACATATGAGTGAGATCATATGGCATTTGTCTATCTCTGACTTATTTCACTTAGCATTACACCATCTAGATTCATCCAACTTGTTACAAATAGCAAGATTTTGTTCTTTTATAAAATCTGCTTTTTAAAAGAAACAGATATTTAGTGATTAGCAAGGCTATCAAAACGTTTGTGCCATCACTTTGCATTGATATTTTATGTAGGAGAATTAGGGCCTAGGGAAAAAAAATTGCTTGGTGTTTCTTTTTATAACATATCTTTTGAAATTCAGCTTTGCAGTATAATTTACATACGTTAAAAGTCTCCCATTTTTTTTTAAATTTTATTTTTATTATTTGCCCAAGGGGTACAGGTCTGTGAATCATCAGGCTTACATCTTTCACAGCATTCACCAAAGTAAAAGTCTCCCATTTTTAAAAGTACAAATGAAGAGTTTTAACAAATGTATGCAGTAACGTAACCATCACACAACCATGATACTGAACATTTCCGTCACCTCAAACATTCCCCTTGGGCCCCTCTGCAACCTCTTTCCCCACTCCTGGTCCCTGGTGGTAACTTCTTATTGTCATTATAAGTTTGCCTTTTTCAGAATTTCATATAAATGGAAATTCACACTTTGAAAGATTTTAACAGCTTCATTGAGCCATAATTTACATATCATAGAATTCACTCATATAAAGTATACAGTATTGTTGTGTGGGTTTTTTTTTTTTTAGTATGCTCAATACATGCCACAATCACCATAGTCAATTTTAGCAACTTTTCATCACCTCAAAAAGAAAGCCTGTACTTTTTAGATATCACTCTTCTACCTCTGTTTCCTGAGTGCCAACCAACTACTAATGTACTTTCTGCTTACATAAATTTCCCTGTTCCTGACATATCAAAGGAGTGGAATCACATACAATGTGGTCTTTTGTGACTGGCTTCTTTCTCTTAGGCATGTTTTCAAGGATTATACATGCTGTAGAAGTGATCAGTACTCCATTCCGTAGCAGTCTATGGCTGAATAATGTCCTATTGTATTGATATACCACATTTCGTCTATCCATTTGCCAGTTAGTTGATGGACATTTGGGTTATGTCCTCCTTTTGTCTATTATGAGTATGCTCCTATAAACATTCATTTACAAGTTTTTGTGTGAACGCATGTTTTCATTTCTCCTGGGTGGAGTGGAATTGCTGAATCGTATGGTAACCGTGTTAACCATTTAAGAAAAAAAACAGGCTGGTTTGCAGCACATCTGCACCATTTTACATTCCAGCCCGCTGTATATGAGGATTCTAATTTCTCCACATTCTTTCCAACACCTGTTACTATCTGACTTTTTTATTTTAGCTACTTGAATAGATGTGAAGTGGTATCTCATTGTGGTTTGATTTGCATTTCTCTGATAACCGATGATGTTAAGCAACTGTTCATGTGCTCATTAATTATTTGTATATTTTCTTTGGAAAACAGCCTATTTAGATTCTTTGCCCATATTTAAATTGGGTTGTCTTTTTATTATCGAGCCGTAAGAGTTCTGTATGTATACTAGATTTGGTTGTCGTGTATTCTTTTAGATGTTGCTGGATTCAGTTTGTTAGTATTTCGTTAAAGATTTTTACATTCATATGCATAAAAGATATTGGACTGTAGTTTTCTTGTGATGTCTTTATCTGGTTTCGGTATCAGGATAATAATAGCCTCATACAATGCGTTGAGATGTGCTCCCTCCTCTTCAGTTTTCGAAGAGTTTGTGAAGAATTGATCTTCAATAAATGTTTGGTAGACTTCACCAGTGAAATCATCCAAGCCTACTTCTTTGTGGGTAGTCTTTGGTTACTAATTCAGTCTTCTCACTTGTTATATATAAGTGCATTAATATGGTTATTTCAACTTGAGTCACCTTGTATCTTTGTTATCTTTCTGGGAATGTATCCACTTCACCTAAATTATCTAATTCGTTGACATGTAATTACTTGTAGCTTTCTTTTATATTCATGTTCATTTCTGTAAGGTCAGGGGTAATATCCCCCACTTCTTTTCTGACTCTAGTAATTTGGGACTTTTTCCTTTTTCTCTTGGTTAATCTAACTAAAGGTTTGTAAATTTTGTTCATCTTTTCATGAAACTGGGTTTCTGTTTTACTGGTTTTCTCTATTATTTTACTATTCTCTATTTTATCAACTTCTGTTCTATATAGTTTCCTTCCTTCTGCCTGCTTTAGAGTAGTTTGCTCTTCTTTTTCAAGTGTTTTAAGGTAATAGGTTATTGACGTCATTCTTCTTTCTTAATCTAAGAGTTTGAAGCTAATAATTTTTTTCTCTAAGCACTGCTTTAGCAGCATCACATAAGTTTTGGTAAGTTTTCACTCATCTCAAAATATTTTTTGTTTCTTGTTTGATTTCTTCTCTGATCCACTGGTTATATAGGAGTGTGTTGTTTAATTTCCACATCTTTAGAAAATTTTCCTGTTATTGATTTCTAATTTCATTTCATTATGGTCAGAGAACATACTGTGTATTATTTCTTTCCTTTTGAGTTTGTTGAGGTTTGTTATAGGACCTAGCATATGGTCTATATTGGAAGTCAGTACTGTTTGTTTCTGGCTTTTTTAATATGGTGTTTTGGGATTCAACACCTAAAACATTGTTTTAGGTGTGTTGCATTGATCAGTAAATCAATTTTTAATACCAAATAATACTCCATTGTGTAGGTATGCCACAATTTGTTTACCTGTTGATAGAGATTTGTTTTATATCTAGTTATTGAATATTATGAATAAATGTGATATGAGCATTTGCATATAAGACTTTGTATGGAAATATATTCTCATTTCTCTTGGGAAAATACCCAAAAGAGGGACTCCTGGATCATAGGATAAGTGTATATTTAACTTTATGAGATACTGTCAAACTTTTTCTGAAGTGTCTGTATAATTTGCATTCCCACTAGTAAATCAATGGGATTCCATCTGCTCACCATCCTTGCCAACACTTGGTGTTGTTAATCATTTTAATTTAACTTTATAGTGGATGTAATGGTATCTAATTGTGGTTTTAATTTGCATTTCTCAAATGAATAATGATGTTGATTATTATTTCATGTACTTATTTGCCTTAGTGTTTCTTCTTTGGTTAAGTGTTAAAATATTTTCCCATTTTTTAAATCATATTTTTATAATGTTATTAAAGTTATTAATATTTTTATGTATCCTAGATAAAATTATTTTTTACCAGATGCACTTCATGCAAATTTTTTTCATTCTGTGGTTTTCTTCTTCATAAACTGTCCTTTAATATTTTAATTTTGATACTATCTAGTTTATCAAAATTCTCTTTTATGGCTTATGGTTTTTGTATCCTAGGAAATCTTAGCCTAACCCACATTTACAGAGATTTCTCTCTTGTTTTTTCCTAGAAGTTTCTCATTTATTTGTTCTTGTAACATTTTTGTAGAACCCTTAGGATTTTCTATGAAGACAGTCATGTCATCTGCAAATAAAGAGTTTACTTTTCCTTTTTCAATCTGTATGCTTTTATTTGTTTTCCCTTATAGTGTTAGGTACAGTGAAATATGATATAATGACAAAAATGTTGAAGGGAAATCCCTGAATTGTTCTCGGTTTCAGAGAAAACAAAATATATATGAATATTAGCCAAAGTCTATTTTGTAGATGTCCTTTATCAAGTTGAGGAAGATCCTTCTTTACTCTTACTGATTTATAGTGTTTTTATCCTGATTGGATGGTGAATTTTGTCGAATGCTTTCTTTGCCTCTGTCAAGATGACTATGTGACTTTTTTTTAGTCTGTAAATATGATAAATTACACTGATTTTTTTTAAGTTAAACCATTCTTGCCTAACTCAGATGAATTTCATTAGGCCACAGTGTATTACTATTTGTATCTGTGCTCACGTGCGATGTTCGCCTGGATTTCTTTTTTGGTCATGTCTTTGCTTTTAATATCAGAAGTGTGATGGCCTTGTGAAATGAATTCACATGTCTTTCCTTCTTTTCTATTTCCTGCCTGAGCTTATCTGGATTAGTATTATTATTTCCTTTAAACGTTTGGTAGAATTCACTAGTGAATACTGTAGTTTTCTTTGTGGGAAGGTTTTTAATTACAAATTAAAATAGTCAATTTTTTTTGTTTTGAAATTGAAAATAAAATTGCTTTTATAATACTGAAGAATAAATGTAGATATGTTTCTCAAAAAAGTGTTTGCTTTGTTTCTAAATTAAGGTATAAAAGCTGCATTTTAATATCAGTAGGTTATAGGACATTGCTTTTTTCTCTATACCTTTCATTCTCTACAAATATAAAGATTAATGTTTTCATCTAGGAATGCTATTTTAAATCACTCTTTGTATATGAATAATTATTCCTATAACTGTGTGGATTACCTATTACTGAAATGTGAGTTCTAGTTTCCATTTACTTGTAATATAGTTTAATGTTCTATTCAGCTAATTTAGGAAATGTGTTTAGTTTAATTGGAACAGAGTATATGGTTGAAGGCCTCTTTCAGTTTGTAAATTGAGCCCTGCTAAATACCTGATGTGTCATCTTGAGGATTGCTTTATCAATCACATTTATTTTTTTTCTCTTTGGAATAAGTTCTGGGCTCATGATTATGCCTTTTCTACTCTATAAAGTGTCTTTTAGTTCTGCTATTTCTAAAGAACAACCTGATAAGGGAATGGTGTCTTCAGCATATGCGAACACACATTTATGTTTTATTCCTATTTATATATCTCAAGCAAATACTTGTGTCTTGGAAGCTAGTATCCTGACCATTGTGGCTTAGAGAGCTTGGCCAGAGCAGCCTCTCTGAAACCGCGAACCTGAAGTTGTTGCAGGTGCTTCCACAGGATGCTTACTCATAAGCACATTAATGTTAAGACTAGTCTAGATTTTTCTTAGGTCCTCCCCAGCTTTATGGAGATACAATTGATTTAACATTGTGCATATTTAAGGTGTCCAGTGTGTTTATTTGACACACTTCTATATATAATATGTCAGCTCACACCTGTTAGAGTGACTGTCACCAAAAAGACAACACATACCTGTTGGTAAGGATATGGAAAAAAGTGAACCTTTGTGCACTGCTGGGAAGAATGAAGACTGGTACAGCTACTGGGAAAAAAAAGCATGGAGGTGGTTCTTAGGCTTTAGAAGCTACAGCTAGAAAGGGAGAGATACATGGCATACAATGGTTTTGTCTAACCAGGTAATCAGAAGAAGTAGAATTGAAAGAGTGTTTCTAGCTTATATGTATTTGTTTCTGCCTGTAACTCTTGCTAGTATTTCTAGATTCTTCATGCTATACCTTTTTTTAGACCTCTGTTCATTCTAACTAATGCCATTTCCCCCTTTCTTCGTCATTTCTGTATATTGTTCCCATTTTTTAGTTGACTTCTCCTAACAATACCTAGTCAGTATGAAAATCAAGCCAATTTGCTATTACCTTTCTCAACTTCGTGTATTCATACTTAATAGTCATTTCGTTTTTTCTTCCTGTTCAATGAGAATATTTATTGCTCTCCACTGGGTGTGCTCATTGGTATAACTGTACACTCTATATGAATAATACTGTAAGAAAATAAACTCCTGAACTATATTTGCCTAGGAAGAACTAACTATATCTTTGGAGCTCAGATAAAAGTAAAAATAGAAGAAACTCTCAAGAGTGTTTTTGGTGCTTGCTACCTAACCTCTTTATTTAAGTCTGGTTTATTGAAGTGTAATTTATATAGAATGAAATGGAATCATTTTTATTATAAATTTCAGTGGGTTTTGACAAATGCAGTGCTGTTGCCCCCATTTGTAATCAAGACATAGAACAGGGCGCCTGGGTGGCTCAGTGGGTTAAAGCCTCTGCTTTCGGCTCAGGTCATGATCTCAGCATCCTGGGATCGAGGCCCGCATCGGGCTCCCTGCTCAGCGGGGAGCCTGCTTCCCCCTCTCTCTCTCTGCCTGCCTCTCTGCCTCCTTGTGATCTCTCTCCCTCTGTGAAATAAATAAATAAAATCTTTAAAAAAAAAAAAAAGGACATAGAACAGTTATAGCATTCCCCAATTCCTCATTCCCCTTTGTCATCAATGCTTCTCTCACCCCCAGCCACAGAAAATCACTGCTCTGTTTTCTGTCTCTACTGCTTGCCTTTGTAATAATGTCATGTAAGTGGAATCATATGTACATAGCCTTTTGAGTCTGGCTTATTCCGCTTGGCATAATTCATCTGACAGTGATCTAAGTTGTATGTATCAGCAGTTCATTCTCTTTTTACTGCTGAATGATATTTAATTGTATGAATGTGCCACAGCTCTTTAATTCTTTCATCAACTGAAAGATATTTGGGTCAGTGCATTGTTGGGTTATATGGTAAATGTATGTTAAACTGTATAAGAAACTGCCAGGCTGCTTTCCAAAGCAACTGTACCATCTTGCATTCCCAGCAGTCACATTGCAATTGCTGAGCACCCTTGCTAACCCTTGGTATTCTCAGAATTCTTATTATTATTTTAGCCATTCTACTAGATGTCTAGTGAAATTCAATAGATTTGAATTTCCCTAGCGACTTATGATTTTGAACATGTTTTTATTTGGCCTATTTGTCAACTCAAAAGTGGTGCACAGGGCTCTGCTGAATAATAAATAAAAACAAAATTAGAACTACTTTCTGAGGAGGCTGGAACTGGTCTCACAGATCTAGGTTTTTGCAGCCATGGCACCTGTAACATATTGATGTGTTTAATTTTAGCCAAGGATGAGTAGATATGGACCCAGTCTCAGCTAACTTTTGTCTAAATGATACTTAGGTGAGATTTCCCCTCCAAAAAACAGTGTTTGAGAAGGGCTTGCGTATAGCCATTAATTTCTGGAAATTATCACAAGGGGGAGGGTATTAGGTAGGGGAAGTTAAAACAAAGATCCAACAGTGTTATTGAGCTCATTACTTCTGGAACAGCTATAGCCCAGTTCTGGATCAAAATTTGGCTTCACTTAAGCAGCTGTGATGAGGTTGATTTAGTTTTCTTCTCCTTCATCTTCCTTCCTCCCTCCATCCTTCCTAAATTCTTTCCATTCTCTCACTGTAACTGTCATGAGAAATGCACAATCACGTGTCAAGAAATATCTATTGTCCAGAAAAGAGAAAGAGGACCCACTTCTCTTAACATCATGATTCTCAATTCTGTGAACACTTTGAAGGTAAAAAAATTATACCTTATTCTTTTAATTAATCTCAATTAATTAATTTTAACTAATTTAGTATTAAGCCTATGCACAGAACCCAGAATATAGTAGATGCTTGGAGATTGTATTTTTAATAAATTAATGAATGATTGAGGAGATGGGCTAATCTCAGATTAGAAATTTCTCTTTTTTTGTTTTTTGGGGTTTTGGGGGCAGGGAGGTTTCTGTCTAGATATAAACAAAACTATGGAGTTAACATATGCTTACAAATCTTAAACTCTCCCCAGGGTTCCTGAAATATCATCTTTGAGATTTTCTCCTTCTTGGTATCATATGAAGGGCAGACCTTACAACTTCATGCACTGCCTTCTCTAAGGCTCTCAGAAAACATCTCTTTTTATATCAGAACAGAATCTGTGGAGACTTCTGTGTTGCATTTGCATTTGAAGTCTGCTTAGAAATCAGTGTTCCTCTCCCTATAATTCAGGCTCTAAGACACTGGTTTTTCTCACCCAGGCCTGTGAACAATGATCTATGCACCCAAGTTAGTAACGTTAACTTAAATTTATGCGGACAGGTTTTCAGCATATTTCCCCCTTTGGAGCTTCCTCCTTCCATAGCCTGCGTATGAACACCAGCTTTAGTTATAAATGATTCCCAGTGAACCAGCCCTCCGGATGACAGAAATGAAACATATTGTATTTCTTACAAAACTGACATGAATCCCACCAATCACCATGGCACACGGCTGAGAAATGCACTTGGCTTTGCAACTAGTGTTTTATCACCTTACGGTGAACTGGTAGGGCTTTAAAGTCCTCTTATCAGGTAAATTTTCTTAAGAGAATGGATGGAATATTGTCAAGTGAACATATTCTTGACTGACAGGGAGCATGGCGACTGGTTTACTAAATAGAATGTAGAAACGATGATACTCTACATTGAATAATAGTAGTAATTACCAATACTGTTTTTAGAAAGGAAAAGGGGGCAGCAGAGAGCATGCTCTGTATTTTATTTTATTTTTTAAAGTTTTTATTTATATATGTACCATATCTTCTTTATGTGTTCATCTGTTGAAGGACATCTTGGCTCCTTCCACAATTTAGCTATTGTGGACATTGCTGCTATGAACATTGGAGTGCCTGTGCCCCTTCTTTTCACTACATCTGTATCTTTAGCGTAAATACCTAGTAGTGCATCTGCTGGGTCATAGTGTAGCTCTATTTTTAACATCTTGAGGAACTTCCATACTGTTTTCCAGAATGTCTGTACCAGCTTGCAATCCCACCAACAGTATAAGGGGATCGCCCTTTCTCCGCATCCTCTCCAAAATTTGTTGTTTCCTGTTTAGTTAATTTTTGCCATTCTAACTGGTATAAGGCGGTATCTCATTATGGTTTGATTTGTATTTCCCTGATGGCTAATGATGTTGAACATTTTTTCATATGTCTGTTAGCTATTTGTATGTCTTCTTTGGAGAAGTGTCTGTTCATGTCTTCTGCCCATTTTTTGACTGGGTTATTTGTTTTTTGAGTATTGATGTTGAGAAGTTCTTATGGTTTCACTCATGTGGAACATAAGGAATAGCACGGAGGACCACAGGGGAAGGGAGGGAAATATGAAGAGAGAGAAATCAGAGAGAGGCAGGTGAACCATGAGAGACTATGGACCCCAGGAAACGAACTGAGGGTCTCAGAAAGGGGGGGTCAGGGGAGGCAGTAACAGGGTAATGGGTATTAAGGAGGGTACATGTTGTGATGAGCACTGGGTGTGATATGTAACTAGTGAATCGTTGAACACTACATCAAAAACTAATGGTGTACTACACAGTGGCTAACTGAACATAACAAAAAAAGTTTTTATTTAAATTTCAGTTAACATAGAGTAATATTCATTTCAGGTGCACAATTTTGAGATTCAACGATTTCATACAACATACCTGGCGCTCATCACAAGTGCCCTCCTTTATCCCCATCACCTATTTCTCCCATCTCCCCACCCACCTCCCCTCTGGTAACCATCACTGTGTTCTCTGTAGTTAAGAGTCTATTTCTTGGGGACTCCTCAGTGGCTCAGTTGGTTGAGTGTCTGCTTTTGGCTCAGGTCATAATCCCGGGGTCCTGAAATCAGTCCCCACATCAGGCTCCCTGCTCAGCAGGGAGTCTGCTTCTCCCTCTCCCTATACTCTTCCTCCCTACTTGGGTGCACTCTCTCTCTCTCAAATAAATAAATTTTTTCAAAGATTTTATTTATTTATTTCACAGAGAAAAACACAGCTAGAGAGGGAACACGAGCAAGGGGAGTGGGAGAGGGAGAAGCAGGCTTCCCGCTGAGCAGGGAGCCTGATGTGGGGCTCGATCCCAGGACCCTGGGATCATGACCTGAGCCGAAGCCAGATGCTTAACAACTGAACCACCCAGGTGCCCCTCAAATAAATAAAATCTTAAAAAAAAAAAGTGTTTCTTGATTTGTCTCTCTCTCTTTTTTTTTTCTGTATTCATGTTTGTTTTGTTTCTTAAATCCCACATATGGGTGATATCATATGGTATTTGTCTTTCTGTGACCGACCTATTTTGCTTAGCACAATGTTCTCTAAAATGTATTTCAACTCTGTCTTCTTTCCGATGCCTCCCCTTTTTTCTTCCTAATGGCATATGATCCTCTTGTTCATGTCAAATGAATTATTTGAAATAGAAAATGTGATTCCTGTGTCCCTGTTGCTCATGGATAAAACAAAGGTGCCAGTTGGCTAATCTGTTGAATACCAATTCTCTCTCCCTTTCTCCAACATACACACACTCCCTCACTCGTTCACCCCTACATAAACTATACCTATTATCATTTGTCGTGTTTGCATGACAGCTTACCTTGGAAAGCATTTCTCCAAGCCTGTTGTATCTCCTGTAGTCCCCACCATACATGTGTAGGCAGCCGTCATGCCCATTTTCAGCTGTGGAAGCAGCTGCTCAGGGTGGGTCAGTGCCTGGAAAGCACAGTGACATACTTTTGGCTTGGTGCCCCTCTACCACACTTGCCGGGAGAACAATACCATCGACAAGTGGTTATTTTCAGAATTACATATGGCAATGCACATGGGGCATTTAGCATGATGCCTGGTATGGAGCAAGAGCTCATAAAACAGTGGCTAAACTGACAAATACCCTGGGGAAATACATACCATACCAGACACCTTGGTCTGCCCTTTTCCACAGCCAACCGAGCACATTTCTCAAGAAGTCATTTATCTTAATCAGCCTTAAAATCATAGTGCTTTCTGAAACCATATTCATGTTGTTCTTCTAACATAGGATTTGTGTGTCAGTAACCTCCATAAAAAGACAAGTGGCTGCCTCTAGTTCCTAGCACAGAAAGCCAGGTTCAAACTATCAACATTGTGGGAATGCTTATACAACTCACCCTCTTTTTTGATTATCATACCTCAACTTACAATTCTGACACTTGAAGTTTTTATGTCTGTTTTATGTCTGTGTAAGGAAATGGTTCATTATACCTTTCTTATGTCAGATTGCTCTGCAAACAGTCTGTGAGGTAGAGATGTGTGTGTAGAAAATTTACTGGGGAGTGGCCCTGGGGTCAACACCTGCAAGGGGCTGGAAAGCAGGATTAGGCAGAGAGAGGGTGTGGTGACTGCAGTGGAATGCTAGCCTGAAGCTGGGCTGCCCATTCACACTTGACTTCCCTGGACCTTTCTAGGCCACCAGGCAGTCCTTGTATGCAGGCTTTATTTGAGGAAAGTTGTGGGCTGGAGTACAACTCAGCTGAGACCCTTCAGCCCTGGACACTCCCAGCAACTGAGGAGGAGGAAGGAGATGCAGGGCTGAAGAAGTTGTCTGTGCAAGACACCACAGCATCCACTACGAAGCGATGTTTACCACAAAACAGCATATGCTGCAATTCCCTTTCTGCATGTCTCCTGTGTGCTTCTGTTTCTTGACACTTTCTTGACCTCATTACAGCAGAGAGGGCAGGCAGAATGATGCATCTTAAATGCTTTTCTTTTGGATTTGTCATTGTGATTTTATTATCATTTCTTCTATCTCTTTACCTTTAAAGATACTAAGATTAGGAGGGCTTTTTTGTTGTTTTTTTGTTTTGTTTTAATTTCATTTATTCATTTGACAGAGAGAGAACAAGCAGGGGGAGCTGCAGGGAGGGAGGGAAAAGCATACTCCCCACTGAGCAGGGAACCTGATGTGCGGCTTGATCCCAGGACCCTGGGATCACAACCTGAGTAGAAGGCGGCTGCTTAACCCACTGAGCCACGAAGGTACACCATAAGATTAGGAGTTTTAAAAAACACCTAGCTAGACGGTTTCCATCTAATGCTCATAATTTGGGTTAAGGCCAAAGAACCTGGCATGAAATAAATGGCACATTGAAATGGGGGTAACCAAGGAGAGTTTAAGTGAAGGGATTGATGGCGTTGTCAGGGTAGCTCAAATGGTTAAGCAGTTGAACTTCTGACTCTGGGTTTCTGCTCAGGTCATGATCTCAGGGTCCTGAGATCAAGCCTCATGTTGAGGTATGTGCTCAGCAGGGAGTCTGCTTGGAATTTCTCTCCCTCTTCTCCCCCACACTCATGTGCGACCCCCCCCCTTCTCTAAAATAAATAAAATAAATCTATAAACGAAGGGACTAGAAATGTGTGGGCAGACATTAAGGGAAACTCACAGTGAGTTATGGAGTCCTTGTTTGGGCAACAACAGTGGAAAGCCATCACTGCCCCAAGCTTGAAGGGCAAGGGGAGAGATTAAGGAAATCAGGAAGGGTATACAGTCCAACAAGAGCCAGGCCCTTTGGAAGAAGAATGCACCCCTAACAAACCAGCAGGGAAGGAGCTGCGTAAATAAATGCCCTGACCTCTCTCATGCTACCCTCTGATCTCCTGCTGCTGATCCTTGTCTTCTGAATATAATCAGAATGCAGCAGGTGAGGGAGCCTGCGGCTGAAGTCTATGTGGGTCAGCCTCCTGGGGGCACAGCAGGGAAAGTCGATCTAGAGCGACACATCAAAGGTCTCTCTTTATGGTCCTGTGCCATTTCCAGTGTCATTCAGGTTTGTAACATCCAGGTCAATTTGTGAAGCCTTTTCTATAAGGTCAACTCTAGTGCATATCATCCTCAGTTGTTTCCGTACCTGCCCCCTACTAACCTTTTCCACCTGGTAATCAGAATGTTATTTTTAAAACAGGGTTCCTGCCATATACTTGTGGAAAAAGTCCTCAGTGTCCACCCACTGCTCTTAAAAACAAAGGCCAATGATGTTAACATGACCCCCAAGATTCTTGGTCTGATCCTGTGTACCAGCCTTCCTTTGCCAAGCAATTCCCTCTTAGGTCCTTGAACAGTGTGCCCTCTCTTCACCTTCCTTCCTCCCGTTCCCTCTCCCTAGAACACTCTGGTCCTAGTTAACCCCTCCTGGTCTTCCACATCTTAGATTGGAGATCCACTTCTTCAGGAAGCCTCTAATCCTTTCTCCTCTACTCCCCAGAACCCTTCATGACCCTCTGGAAAATGGTCCTAACACCCTCTACATTTTAACTCATAGCATTCTTTTTTTTTTAAAAGATTTTATTTATTTATTTGACAGAGAGAGAGAGAGAGAGAGAGAGATCACAAGTAGGCAGAGGCAGGTAGAGAGAGAGGGGGAAGCAGGCTCCTTGCCGAGCAGGAAGCCCGATATGGGCCTCGATCCCAGGACCCTGAGATCATGACCTGAGCCGAAAGCAGAGGCTTTAACCCACTGAGCCACCCAGGCGCCCACTCATAGCATTCTTTTAAATTTGTAATTTTATGGAACTGTTTACTATCCATTTCCACTTAGACTACATTCTAGGAGCATAGAATATGGCAAAATGTCTTCTGACACATAGTAGATACTCAGGAAATATTTATTGAATGCATGTATGAATGAATATTTGAATGAATGAGTGAATTGGGCTGGGTAGGAAACTTTACAAGCTGGATCAGTCACACCTGCTAAAAGAGTAACTTTAAGCAGGTGTGACTGATTCAGCTAGTTATAACAGATCACAGGCTCAGTGTTGCCAAGAGGTGACATGAGACTAATGTTGTAGGAACTTGCCATGTTTTACCATAAATCAGTGATGGCCTTGATCTAATGTAAAATCTCTTGCTTTTCAAATGTTAGTCACTAATTCCAATTTGTTTAAAAATGCTATGCAATCCAAAGAAAACACTTGGATAGGCTGAATTCAACTCAGGAGCTACTTCATTTAATTCCTGCTGTATTTGGCTTCAAAGAAGGTAAAACTTTGTATCAGAGGTTCTCTCTTTAGCATGTAGAGCCAAGACTTTTTTTTTCTACTGTTGTTATTAATATCTGGGTTTACTCAAACTTATTTGTAATCAGTTAATAGTCTACCCTATCTTTCACTTAATCACAATAAATCAAAATATTGTAAAGGACCAATTAGGCAGCGGACAAGATCTATGGAGTAGTCAAATACCCTTACTAAAAATATGAATTTATAAACACTGGATCATCTGATCTTTTTAATGATTACTTAGAGAAAATGCATCAATTAAAATGAATAGTGTTGTTTTCTTAATGGCATTTTTTTTCGTGGACATAAAGCTTTGCTTGACGACAAGTCATACTGTGAGAAAAAGTGTCTCTGTTTCCGTGGAATCCATCAGTCATTTCAGCTCTTTCCATTAGGACTGGGCCATGTGCAGTTACTGGAAACCCAGATAGGACAAGTGCTGAAGACAAGGATTGGCAGGGAAGTGGGGGGGTGATTATGTAATGGGACAAATAGGGCTACCACTGAAGCTTTCTGAACAGTGGGTAGCATACTTTCAGAAACATTGCATAGATTTTTGCTTTGTTTGTTTTTAAGATTTTATTTATTTATTTTTGTGAAGGATGGTAGTGTCAGAGGGAAAAGCAGACTCCCCGTTGAGTGGGGAGTCCAATGTGGGACTCCATCCCAGGTCCCTGCGATCATGACCTGAGCTGACGCTAAGCAGACACTTAACTGACTAAACTATCCAGGCGCCTTGCATAGATTTTTGAATACCCTCATGAAAAGGGATAGATCTGATCTCTTTGCATTTAATCCAGTGAGTGTTTTCTTGGGAAGGAAAATATCCTTACCGTTCCAAACCAGTTTTCCAAAAGCGGTGTGAATCAGGCCTCTTTTGGCTTTATATTTTCAAAAGCTGTATATATTCTATCCCTCCTCCCCATTCCACCATTGCTTAGAATGAGAAAAAAAAAATATAGATATATATCTATACTACTGATGTCACATACCATCAACATCAAGTCTCCTTCAGCCAGGGTTAGATTTCCTGGTGGCTTTCAAGCTCCTTCCCTTGGAAAGCCTGTGGAGCTTGTCACAAGTGATATTTTCCAGGTGAAGAGGTATGCATTGTATCAAGATCCTCTATCAGGAGGCATATTTTTCAGTCATCTTTGTGAGGCTTGAAACCTCTTTGCCAGGCCCCAGACGTGAATTAGGAATTAGATAGTCACAAAATTAACACCATCCTGCCTGTGCTGGTCACACTAAGGAATCATTTCCAGACCCTCATTGCATTCTCCCAGATGGGAAGTTTCACCCCGAAGCTGAAAGTGGACTCTGTCTTTTCAATCTTGGATGCAGATTTTGAGAGAAAAATATATTTTCCCCCTTCAAATGGAATCTGTGATTGCAAAGAACACTTTTATAAACAAACTTGATTGCATAGTATCCTGGCCAAGCTTCATATGTCACTGTTTGGGTATTTTTTTTAAATGTAATAGTCTATAGCGGGGACCAGTGCTTTCTAAGTATCTTCATGTCAAGACATACAAACACTATGTGTACAAGATGCCAGAGGCTCTTCATGGTCGGGGGCCTCCCAACCCGCAGCCCTAAAGTTTGTAGGAATTCATATCCCTGGATACTTTCAGTGCACCTAGGGCACACATGTTGGGAAGTTCTCACTAGAACCACACACCTCTACTAACATTGTGTTTATATGTCAGTTTCACATAGCAGAGTGTGATGATGAAATATTTTAATATTTTTAGTTTATTTCCAGTAAGCATCTTTTCTGTTAGTTCGCCAAACATAACCTGCGATATTAAAAGATTATTCTCATTATCATCCCTGACACTGATGTTTACTGTGTGGGTAGAAATTTTTTTAAGTAAATATTTATTTTTCACGTTGAGCATAGCAGACTTAGAGACCCTTTCAGAATGCAGAGTGCAGTCCCAAACCATTTGGTGTTTGTCACTTCATGTAGATTCCCATGTAGGTCTGTGACATTTGGGTAAAGTAAATAACAGATGCTTGTGAATCAGTATTTTTAAATTTTATTTTAATAATCCATAGTGTATTCACTGACAATGGGTGAGGGCAGTGAAGAGAAAAAGAAGACCCTGCATAAAAATCTCATATTGACTCTGTTATTCATGTTTCAGTGGTAAAGAAAGCCCCTAATTGTTTTGTTTGATACTTTACCTGAATCTTCTACAGCCACTTGTTAGAGAAACTGCAAACTCATGGGAAACCATAAAACCTTCAAGAAGGTCTTCTGCTATGTCTCATTAAAAATAGTATTTTTCACTATGAAAACATGTAGTAGTGTACTTTATCTACCAATAAAGAAACAGATTAGACCTATACCATAAATTAGAATAATTGAAACTACTAGTGAAGTAGCATCTATCTTTTCTTACTTGAGACATTTTTTCTGTTGAGAAAAATCTAACCTTAGAAATGAAATAATTTTGCCAGAGGTAATTACTTACAAAGTTGATTTGGGATGCCACAGTATGGTCCCATATCTACTAAAAATGTTGGTAGTTTCTTTATGCTTTTCAGTAAAGTAAAAATTGTCTCACAATCAGGACTTTTTGGTAGCTAACTACATTTTCTCAATAGGTGGCTTAATGTTCTTCCGAAAGATGGCTCCGTTTCTCTGCTTCCTCTTCATTGTCACTGTGCTGACAGCTGGTACTGAATGGCATCCTCCTGACACTCTGTTCTCTGGAAGTTCTGTTTCCTCTAATGTCAGTGCCCTGGGCTGTTTTTTCTCCCCATTGCCCTCCTGCCTTTTCCCTCTGGAACACATTATCTCTGGAACACATGAAGTATGTTGACTTTGGTGCATCCTCTAAGAAGATGGAGGTTCTATAGTATATGGCCTTTCTTTGTAATCACCAATCCATCTTCGTTTCCCATTTCCTATTTTCTCGGTGTCCATCTATTCCAAGGGAAGATAATGGCATTTATATCAGTCATGGACCCTGGGGTTTGAGATGCTTCCTGTATCTCATAGCTTGTGATAGCTGTGTTAGTATCTGCAAAATTGTATTGAATACTAAAGATTCAGTCATGCTGCTTTTATTTATTTTTATTTTTATCTTTTGAGAGCGAGCGAGAGCATGTAATTGGGGTGGGGGGGAGCAGAGAGAGGGAGAGAGAGAATTTTTTTTTTAAAGATTTTATTTATTTATTTCACAGAGGGAGAGAGATCACAAGGAGGCAGAGAGGCAGGCAGACAGAGAGAGGGGGAAGCAGGCTCCCCGCTGAGCAGGGAGCCCGATGCGGGCCTTGATCCCAGGACCCTGAGATCATGACCTGAGCCAAAAGCAGAGGCTTTAACCCACTGAGCCACCCAGGCACTCGAGAGAATGTTAAGCAGGCTCCACACCCAGCGCAGAGCCAACATGGGGCTCAATCTCACAACCCTGAGGTCATGACCTGAATGGAAATCAAGAGTCAGATGCTTTAACCATTTGAGTCACCCAGATGCCCCTAGTCATTCTGCTTTTAAAGGGGATTCCATACTTCTAGGAGCTCGAGGAAGCTGAAAATAAAAAGAGTTTCCCAATTGTGCACTATATTAGGAGGTTAAAAATATTATAGTGTCAATGCTGGAGAATGTGTATACTCAGTTACTCAGCTGAAACTGGTGAGAAAGTAGAAATACAAAAGCAGTCATATGCTACCTTCTTCACCTGTTTTCCCCCAGCCTCTTCTATATTATGAGTGAATATGAGATAGGCATTCGGTGGCAAAAAGCTTGGCAGAAGCTGGGGATGAGAAACTGGAAGATAATAAAAGCTATTCAATAGTTTCTGTCTGACAATTATCGTCACCTTCTCAGGTAATTTTATCTGAGAGTAACCTGAAACCCTGAGCCTCAGTTACCTCATATACTTTGATTATAGGGACACTAGATAAAAGCTATCATCAGTATTTCTTACACATTAATTTTTGTACAAATTATGATTTTTGAAGTATTTAAATTGGTAATATTGGTCCAAGTATTTTATAAGATCCAAGAATTGATTCTCCAATATTCTCTCAGCATCCTGACTAACCAGTCGGCTCTTATTTCTGCCTGGATACTAATAAACGAACTACCTAGGCTGAATACCTTCCTTCGCCCTTCCAGATCCCTTGTGTACCTTTCTTTTACCTGGCTTTCTCTCCCAACAGACTGACATCAGCTTCCTTGTCCTCTGGCTTCCTTTTGAGTTCAACCATTGGGAACCCTGAGAGGAGCTTGGAAGGAAAAGAGAGATCTGGATAATTATTCCTCCTCCCTCTGAGGTTGCCTTGGCCTGCATTTTCTCTAAACTGCTCTCAAAGCAGACTTCTCTGCATGACTTCTCTACCATGACTCTCCCCTCCAGGTCATGGTAACTATTCTCTCTGTCCTTGCAGGCCTGGGTATGATGACAGTTTTGCCATTAACACTTTATTCTTGCAATATCATTTTGTAAGTAGTTTTCTGCAAATACATTTCTATAATTATCCTCTAATTATCTTAAATTGAGTATGCTTTCTCTTTCCTGTGGCAATCTATGGATATACCAACTTACCAGTCATAGACTTGTACTTATTATGGGGTGTTGTATATGGCTTATATATAATATTATTAAATAAGGTTATTTTAGCAATGTAAATTTTATATGAGACTAGAGTAGTTTTGCTACTCTGAAAATCTTAAATAACAGACCAACTATAAAATACTCAAGACTAAACTGAGAGATAAACAAAAACTTGAAGCAATTTGAGAACAAAAAATGAGACTTTCAAAAAGTTTGTAATTGGCCTCTAATTTTGGCAAGAATGACTAGGCAAAGGCTGGTTGGATCTCCACAAAAGAACATTTCTTACTATGAGACATTATAGTAAAATGACATAACCATGGCAGAAGAGGAATTTAGAGCAAGGGAAGTGGGCTCTCTAATGAGATCATAGAAAAGTCATTAAGTCCCACTCAAATCAGGCCAGTGTTGATTTGAATAATAGGGCTTTAAAAACTTTTCTGCATGAGAACTTCTGCTTCCAGAGAGATAAAATACATATATATAAACATATATAAATATATAAAAATATTATATATATATATGTATTTTTTTTTCTTATTCTCACCAGTAACTATAGCTAAAAACTCTGGACATCATAGGTTAAACAAGTATAAGAAAACTCTGAAAGTTGGAGAAAAGAAGGAAAACCAGCTAGGGACTTTGGAACTCAGGAATGACATGGTTATGATGTCCCAGAGTTTTCTTTTGGCCTCATTTTGAAGATGAAGAACCCAGCAACCCAGATATGCCATCAGGTAAAACAAAATAATCCCCAACAAAAGCCTGCAAAAATCTTTTAGAAAATAACTTCTCTACTTTAGCCATACATCATAAAAAACTACATCCTCACCTTCATTTCATGATAAGTAAATGACTCTCCCTTTCCTCACTGAGCTGGAGGGGAACCCACTAGAAAGCTATTCAAGAACCTGAACTTCTACGCTTACCTGGTAATAATGAGGCAGTATCTCAATCCTTTGCCTGAACAGTATCGTAGGAGGCCTACCAAAACAGAACAGTTAAGTAAGTTGCAGATCTTACAATGTAAAATTCAAAAATGTCAAGGTTTTGGTTAAAAATTATATCATACCAAGAACCAGGGAGATTATAACTTCAATGAGAAAAGATAATAGAAGCTGACACCAATGACAAAGATTTAAAAATTATGACAAAGATTTTCAAGCAGTCATCATAAAAATGCTTTACTGAGCACATATAAATTCACTTGAAATACATGAAAAAAATAAGACTTAGCAAAGAAATAGAACAAAATAGAGATTCTAGAACAGAAATGAAAAATGAAATGAATGGGCTCAACAAGAGAATAGAGAGGACAGTGGAAGGTATCAGTGAACTTGAAAATAGAATAATAGAAACACCCAATTTGAACAACACAGATATGTAGATTTAGATATAGGTAAATATAGATATGGATACAGATATGAAAGTCAGCGAGTGACCTGAGGAACTATAAAGAAAGATCTGATATCCATGTCCTTGGAGTCCAGTTGAGAGGTGAAAGAGGATGATGGTGGGGGTCGAAGAAGCAGGTATTCAGAGAAAAAAATACCTGAAAATTTCTAAAATTCGGCAAAAGATATGTACCTACAGATTCAAGAAGCTGAACAAATCTCAAACGTGATAAACCCAAAGATATCCAAGCCAAAATACATCATCATCAAACCTCTGAAAAATAAAAACAAAAAAATCTTGAAAGTGAGAAAAAAATGATGTATTAACTATAGAAAAAAAATGTAAATGACAGCAGATTTTTCATCAGAAATCATGAAAGCCAAAAGGAAGTGGTACACACTTTTAAAGTGCTGAAATATCAATTCAGAGTCCTATATCCAATGAAAATATCCTTCAACAATGAAGAAAAAATTAAAACATTCTCAAATAAAGGAAAACTAAGGGAATTTGTTGCCAGCACCAGAATGGCTAAAGGAAATTTTTTATAAAGATATAGAGGATAGGGGCGCCTGAGTGGCTCAGTGTCTGCCTTCAGCTCAGGTCATGATCCCAGGGTCCTGGGATCGAGCCCCTCTTCGGGCTCCCTGCTCAGCAGGAAGCCTTTCTCTCCCTCCCCCACTCCCACTGCTCGTATTCCCTCTCTCACTGTCTGTCCCTCTGCCAAATAAATAAAATAAAAATCTTAAAAAAAAAAAAAGATACAGAGGATAAAAGAAGACATCTTGAAACACCAAAAGGGAAAAGAGAACAATAGAAAGGGCAAAACATAATAGATTTTCCTTTTTAAAATTTTTCCCTTTTTAAAATTATGCTTGACAATTGAAGCAAAAATTATAACATCACATGTGGATCTCAGTGTATGTAGAGCTAAGATATATTTAAGACAGTTATATTCTAAATGGTAGCAAGTGATGCAATGTAAAGGGAGGTAAGATGTCTTCTCTTCAATCACATTGATAAAATGAAGACAGCACTAGACTGTGATAAATTATGCAATAACTTACATATAATATAATTCCCAGAACAACCACTGAAAGATCTATACATATAAAGACACTAAAAACAGGGTAGATAAATCAGAATGGAATTCTAAAAAATGTAGAAGTAACCCATAGGAATATAGGGACCAAGAAAAAAAAAAGAAACAAACAAACAAACAAATACCCAGGAAACAAAATGAGAAATAGCAGGTTTAATCTGTAATATGTCAATAATTACATTAAACACAAATGGTGTAAGTGCACCAATTATAAGAGAGACTGGCAGAATGGATTACAAGAACATAACCTAATTGTATTTTTCCTGTAAGGAACTTACTTCAATTGGTATGATATAGGTAGGTTGGAAATAAGAGGATGATTAGATATTTACCATGCAAACAGTGGTCATGCCATATAAAAATGGCCTCAAAATGGATCTTAGCTCTAAATGAAGGAGACAGGGGTGCCTGGGTGGTTCAGTCCATTAAGTATCTGCCTTCAGCTCAGGTCATGATCCCAGATTCTTGAGATCAAGCCCCGCATTGGGCTCCCTGCTGACAGGGAGCCTGCTTCTCCCTCTCCTCCCTGCTTGAGCTCTATCTTGCTATCTCTCTCCCCTCAAATAAATAAATAAAATCTTTTAAAAAATTTAAAAATAAATGAAAGAGACAAAACTGCAAAACTCTTAGAAGACAACATAGGAGTAAATTTCTGTGACTTAGGTAATGGTTTCTTAAATATGACACCAAAAGCAAAAACAGCAAAAGAAAAAAATAGAAGAATTGGGATTTATCAAAATTAAAACCTTTTTGTCTTAAAAATACCATCAAGGAAGTGAAAAGACAGTTCACAAAATGGGAGAAATATTTACAAATCACGTGTATAAGGAACTTTTATCCAGAAGACATACAACTCAACAAATAACCCAATTCGAAAATGGGCAAAGGATTTGAGTAAGTGTTTGTTCAAACAAGATAGGCCATTGCACAATAAACAAATGAAAAAATACTGAACATCACTAATCCTCAGAAAACTGCAAGTCATGTTCACAGTAAGATACCATTTCACACTCACTAGGATAACTGAATCAAAAAGACAATAAATAGTGTTAGTGAGAATGTGAAAAATGGGAATCCTCACCCATAACTGATGAGATTGTAAAATGGTAAGTCCCCTTTAGAAAATAGTTGGGCAGTTTTTTGAAATGTTAAACATAGAATTATCATATGACCCACCAGTTATAAATCTAGGTATGTTTCCAAAAGAAATGAAAGCATACGTCTCCACAAAACTTATACATTAATAGTCACAGTAGTATTATTCATAATAACCAAAAGGGCAAACAGTCCAAATATCCAACAACTGATGAACAGAAAATAAAATGTGGTATATCCATATAACAGAGTATTATTCGACCATAGAAAGGAACGGAGTACTGATGCATACTACAACATGAAGGAACTTTGAATACATTATGCTAAGTGAAAAAAAGTCAGTCGCAAAAGGCTATATATTATATGATTCCATTTATATGAAATGTCCAGAAGATGCAAATCCATAGAGACAGAAAGTAAGTGTTGCCAGGGCTGGATGGAGGAAAGAATGTTTATTGGGCTTTCTGGTGATTAAAATGTACTAAAACTAGATAGTGGTGATCGTTGTTCAACTGTGATTGTACTGCAAACCACTGAATTGTACACTTTATTTTTTTTTAAGATTTTATTTTTCTTTGTCAGAGAGAGAGAATGAGCACAAATTCAGGCGGAGGGGCAGGCAGAGGGAAAGGGAGAAGCAGGCTCCCCGCTGAGCAAGGAGCTGGATGCGGGACTTCATCTCAGGACCCTGGGATCATGACCTGAGCTGAAGGCAGACACTTAACCGACTGAGCCACCCATGTGTCCCTGAATTGTACACTTTTAAAGCATGGATTTTACGATATCTGAATTATATACCAGTAAACCTATTATTTATAAAATTAAGAAGAAAAAAGAAAAAAATAAAGCAAGAGTGCTTATATTAATAGCAGATAAAGTAGAGTTTAGATCAAATAAAATGACCAGGGACAAAGAAGGACAGTATATATGATAAAAGTCAACTCACCAAGAATACATAGTTACCCTAAATGTGTATGCACCAAACAATAGAGTTGTAAAATATAAAGCCAAAACTGATGGAACTGAAAGGAGAAATAGGCAAACTCACAATTATAGCTGCAGACTTTAATATCTGCTTCTCAACAATTAAAACAGCTGAAATGAAAAACAGAAAGATAACAGGGAAATCTCCAAACACTTGGAAACTCAACAACATACTTCTAATAACCCATGGGATTAGAAAACATGAACAGCCTCAAATCAATAGTCTTACTCCATAGGAAATTAGAAAAATAAGAGCAAATTAAACCCAAAGTGGGTACAAGGGAAAAAATGACAAATGTAAGCATAGAAATTAATAAAATTGAAAACAAAACAATAGATAAAATTAATGAAACATCTAAAATATCCTTTAGTAGGTGAATGGTTAAACAAAATGTTGTATATCCACATTGTGGAATACCACTCAGGAATAAAACGGAATGAATTAGTGATAAATATATCACCTTGGATAGAACTCAAGGACGTTAGGCTAAGCAATAAAAGCCCATCTCAGTAGGTCACATAGTGTATGATTCAATTTATGTAAGATTCTCAAAATGACAAAATTATAGAGTCAGAAAAAAAAGATTCATATTTGCTAGATGTGTATGTTGGTGGAAAGTGTTTCTTGATTGTGGCAGTGGTTACCTTAATCTACAGATGTGATAAGATGAGATAGAACTATAACATACACGTTTTACTCATTTCCTTAGTTTGCTGTTATACTATAATTATGTAAAATGTAACCATTGGGGAAGCAAGATGGAGGGGACATCTCTGTACTATCGTTACAACTTCCTGTGAATCCATTGTTATTTCCAAATTTATATAATTTTAAATAAAATTTACAAGATGAATTTATTTTTTATGTTTCTAGGACCATGTATGTTTATTATTTATAAATGTCCCCTTAGGAACACTTTGATTTGAATACTTATTCAAATACAAAGGAAGCATCAGAAAACCTGTTTTTAAGTTCTGACTTACCCACACTTCAACTTTGTGACTTTGGAAAATCAAATTAACCTCTATGAAGGCTTTTGATAATATTTAATTGAATATTTGGTAGACTTTGTGTTCTCCAATGTGTTATGCATGCAGCTAAGGAGCCCTAGCCTGCTTATGCCATGGAGTGCTTGAGAAGACCAAGGGTCATGTTGTCATGATTTGCACAGAATACGTGCTCAGTAACTGCTTGCTAGATTTAATTAACTGGATCACAAATAAAGGCTGTATAATATAGAAATGAATAATGTTAGGTATTACTACTGCTGTGTTTGTGTAGTGCATGCAAACAGAGTAAGTTGCGAAGGCAGAGTCAGTAAATGATGCTACCTTTTTAGAACATCAAAATCATGAGTAAATTTTGAATATGGAAGGTTGGTCCATGTTGTCCAACTGGCTAACTATAAGCAGGATATCTATAGTTGATGTTGATGCTCAGATCTTCTTTATCAGGACGGTTCCCTAATCTCCTATCTGCTGAGTGTTGCTGCTGATGGCTGACATTTACCTTCCTTACCAGAAAATTCTCAGTGAAGCAAGTTAGTCTTGCCTGGAAGGTTACTCCCAGCTTTGGGAGCTGCCTACAGTAAATGCCTGTCACAGGTTACAAAAGGACACATTCCCTTCTTCAAAGTGGCACCAACTATATGGTCCAGTTTGTGCTTCAGAGTTTTCCTTAGGATTAGGCTAAAGCTAAGGTCCAACTAAATAACGGCCTTGCTTTGTTACCTCTTTCCCCTGCCCTATTCTGCCCCTCTCCCTGCCTCCCTTTCTCTGTGAGCCTTCTCAATCAATCATGTGCTCCTGAATCCCTGTCTTCGGATCTGCTGGATTTAAATTCCTACAGCAGCCAGCAAAGTGGACTAGAATTCAGAAACAGATTAGATATAGAAAAGCCAGAGAAAATACAGGATGCCCAGTTAAATTTAAATTCCAGAAAAACAGTTGTTTTTGATATAAGTATATCTCAATTATTGCATGGGACAAAGTTACACTTTAAAAAAAGATTTCGTATTCCTGAAATTCAAATTTAACTGGGTGGCCTGTGTTTTCTTTGTTATACCTGGCAAACCTTTATGGGGTGGGACTGGGATTAAATAGAACCTCAGCCTGTGGTCCCTCAGAGGAGCAGCAGCTGCAGTGTTTGAAAGTTTCTTAGAAATGCAAACTATCAGGCCCCCCCCCTTGGACCTTCTGGATCAAGATATACATTCTCACAAGATTCTCCCAGTGATGTACACATACACTAACATTTGAAAAGTGACAGACTAAAGGAGTTGGATGCTCTGTGCCCCTTGAGAGCACAGGTGCGGACTGAAGGGGCCACTGGGCCAGCTCTGGCCAGTTGTCCTTGCAGGTCTGTGGGCCGGGTGCGGCCAGACCTCTTCCTTTTTCAAAAGAATAAGAGAGTCTGGATTTTTATATGAAACTTCTCAATTTACAAATGTTGGCAACCAACTCAGTGTGTCTTAATGACTTTGTGAACCAAATAAAACAAGTCTATGGAGTGAACTCCATTTGTGGACTGTCTACTTTGTTACCCCTAATCTACAACAGTTCCTACAGAGGTTCCTGAATGTAAGATTTTATAGAGGCAACAAGATGAATGAAAATGCCTGAACCCTCACCACAATAATGAGCAGTATTAGTTAGGAGTAAATATGCGCGTGAATGAGTGGCACAGGCTGCGTGTGTACTTGAGGGCATACATCCAGGTACGTGTGCCTATGCGCCTTGTGAACGTGTGAAGAATCCCTGTGTGTGCATCCATGCCTCTGTGTCTGGGTTTGTGTGTGCATATTTGTGGGGATGTGCAGTGGTGTGGACATGTGTTTATGCATATGTTTTGTGCATGTAGGTGTACAGATGTGGTTACAATGAGGTTCTAGTATTTCATTTTTCCTCTTTTTTCTTAGTGGTTGCTGAAGATCTTTGGTCAGTAGTTCTAATCTTCTCCTTTAAATGTCTGTCATTCTTGTCCCACCCTGGGATGGTCAAGAGTAGCCAATTCCTCCTAACAGTAATCTTGTTAACTGGGTGGCTCAGTTGGTTAAACATCTGACTCTTGATTTCTACTCAGGTCATGATCTCAGGGTCTTGGGATCAAGCCCTGAGTTGGACTCCCTGCTCAGCGGGAGTTTGCTTGAGATTCTCCCTCTGCCCCTTCCCCTGCTCGCTCTTGTGCTCTCTCTCTCTGTCTCTCTCTCTGTCTCTCTCTCTGAAATAAATAAATCTTTTAAAAAAGAAAAAAAAAGAGCTCTAGTGTCAGATACAGATTGGCTTTTAAGTAGGGGGGATGTTTTTCCCCCTAACATTTAAAGGACGGTGCCTTTGTGACTCTGCAGAAGGACATGTCTTTCTGACTGCATAGTCCTATAGCTTTCTATCTCTCTTCCCCAGATCTCTTTATCTGTTCTGCCTGAGGTACAGTTGTAGAATGACTTTCAAACCCCTTTCCTTGGTGGGGGACAAGCTGGTTAAGTCCAACCAGTAAGGATCTTTTTGATTTTAGAAAGAGGCTTGGTGCTACTCTACCCCTATGTGCTATTAAAGTCCAGACTTTTGCAATATCAGTCTGTTCCTCTCTCTCCACACCTTGGTTACAGTGAAATGTGTACACATGCATGTATGGACCCATGAATTCCCAGGCTCACGTGTGTGCCTAAATAACCATGTCAAACCCAGGGAAGCACCAGTGGATGAACCTGGAGGTCCTATCAACGCCTCTGCGTCCACCTGTGCTCCACTGCATCTGGTGGGTCAGAATCACTTCAGGTGCAGTGAGCCATGATTTGGGGAGGGATGGTCCCTTCTACCTGATGAGTTTGGACTCTCCCTGGTGCCTTAATCTTGACCAGATAGACTATTATATTTGACTGGATAAAATTTTATTTGACAGTATCTGCCTCTGGTTTACAAGAAAGAACATTCCACTCACTGTTATTTGAACCATGCTTACAAAAATTGCTATTAAATTATCCTTAACTACAGAAAAGAATGTACTTATAACAATTGGTGTTAGACCTATTTCTTAAAAATCAACCATTTTGTATTTACAATTTCCATGAAGTTTCTATTATGTTCCTTAATATGTCCATGTTTGCAAAGTTTTTAAGTTTTAAATTACATCAAATAAAATGCATACCTTTGGCAATTCTGCCAAGTTAATAAGTATAGCAGTCGTTCGTTCATTAACTATTTTTTACTTGTTTTCCAATTTTCCTTTGAACAATGAATAATAGTAAGAAAATAGTACTCAAGTTAAAATAGAAGGACAATGTAAAATATTTTATCCCCTTCAAATGTTTGTCCACAAAATCCTTTTTCCTTATTCATTGTTATAAGATGCTTTCTTCCGCTCTCTTATTGTAGCTTGACATGTAAGAGATTTCAGTAATGTCAGGCAAGAACTTTTTCACAAGCCTGTTATAGTTGTTTTGTACAGTGAATACACACAAGTGGGTATAATCAGCTTACATATTCTTTTGCAATAAATGTGGCACTCTGGGACCATTAAAACTCTAGTATCTTCCCGTTACTTAAGTGGCCCAAAAGAGACAGACAATTTCCAAAAAGGGGTTAGCTCACTTCCAGAGAAAAATCTGGCTCACCCACTCATGAATAAAAAAATATATAGACACTTTGAGTTAGGTTTATGATTGTGATATGTAAGAATGTCTACTCCTTTTACTTCCCCCTTGTGAAAATTAGGTAGAATTGAAAATTTTTGTTACAGTAGGGAAACAGGAAAACCTGTGCTCCCCGAATATGAACCAAATGAAGGACAGTTTTTTTCCCCTGGAATTTATCTGCTTCTCTGCATTTTTGCAACCTCTATCTACAAAAATAGATTTGTAATAAGTTCATATGTTCATTCAACAAATGCTGAGGGAAGGCTTAGTATGTAAATACAACAGTAACCAAGAGAGACATTGTCCCTGCCTTCACAACACTGACATTTTGTGGGACGATGGGGAAAAAAAAATCAACAAACAAAATCATTGCAAATTTTGAAAAGTGCAATGAAAGAAATTGCTGAACGGTACTAGATTTACTCCAAATACAGCAACGAAGAAAGGTCTCTCCAAGGAGAAGCTCTTTTAGCTGAGGTATGAGAAAATGAGAAGGACAAAGTGTAATCCAAGCAGAAAGAATGGCAGCCCTTGAAATAGGAAAGAATTTGAGGATATGACTGAAAGGTATGGTTACTTTGTCGTTGGCTCTGGGGAAAACAAGGTTAGACAGAGAAGCAGAGGCTCTGAATTTGGTACATTTGGATTTATTTTAAATGCAAGGGAAAGACATTAAAGATTTTAAGCCAGGTCAACTTAATCTGATTCTTCTCTCTACTTTGTAGAAGATTGATTGAGGGGATCCAGGGATAGAGAGATAACTTTGAAACAAAACAAAATAAAACAAAACAGAACAAAGATTTTTTTTTTAAGAGACCAAGTAAACAGGGATGATGGTCTGGGCCAGGATGGAGCTAGATGGATTGACCATGTCATGATATAGGTTGGAAAGGAGAATTGACAGAACTTGTTGATGGCTTAGAAGTGGAAGAAGAAGTAAAAGGAAGGAGCAAAGATGACTCCTCTGTTTCTGGCTTGAGTACTTGAGCGGAACTTGGTGTCTCTTACTAATGGAAGGAAGGCAGACTACTTTCATATTTTATATCTGCACGAGGAATATAACAGTTATTCTTACTTGTTAGTGTAACAAGTGATTTTGACCACACAGCATGATCTATTTGATTTTTTATCTGATGCTTAGCTATTTTTTATATCATCCTAAGTGTAGATTTCTGCAGTTACCTTATATATTACATGGATATTGTTGATATAGGTGATTTTAAAAATAAGAAAAAGACTTCTGTCCTTAAAAGCAATTTCTTGCATATATCCAGTGGATAGGACACTAACCCTTATCATGGAAAAATAAGTGCAAGACTTGATAAAAAGCTTTCTTTCAAGTACCCATGGTGTGCTCTATAATTCACCCTGAAAAGCTAGTAGTACGATAGGAGGAGACCTCACAAATATATTCATAACAATATACAACTACAGATTTCTGTTTTATACAGGTCAGTGGAGAACCATCACTGCTGAATCAATGTATCTAACTTCTTGAATGTCTGTCTAAATTTAAGAAGAATACATTCCTGCTAAGAGTCCTATCAACTCTTGCTGATTATGTTTCATAAAAGCAAATTTTCGTACAGTGGGCTTTTAAAAGGACCAATTTTCTGCTTCTCTTGACTCTATGAGACATTCAGGAATTAATGAAAAAAGCAATGCCTGTCTGGCTTGTAAGCATCACAGTCTTATTTCTGCATAAATTCTCACAGGTCAACTCAAAAAACAGTTCAGGGTCAAAATCTCATCTGGTCACCTAGATTAAAAACTAATTTCTCTAAAGTATATCCTATATTGAAGTTTTTTCATGCAAATAAATAGCAAGGGCCTTATCCTCCCTTCCTTTATTAGTTGGGCATGTCATGAATTTGAACAGAACATTTTGTTCTGTACTCTAATTACATGCGTTATCAGGAAAAATCTATCCCTTGCATACATATCATTAGAAGCAGCTCTAAGACGGTGGTTCTATCAGAGGGCTCGTCACGGCAGTTCATCGTAATATTGACAGTTTAATCTTTTTGTTTCATACAAGATTAAAAGTGGCTTGATATCCATCTCTTCATAGCTCGGACCGTGAATCCAATTGGTCTCAATCTATATCTAAGTGCCGTCTCTATCATGAAGCTGGACTCCCATTTTCCCAATATACTAAGTAATTATCTACCTTTATGGGAAAAATACATAGTTGATGAGAAAACCCCAGAAAACTGATTTTCCAAAAACTAATGTTTACTCACAACTACGTGGCTGAACAATGGAATCAACATTCTCCTTTCCCTTCAGACGAAGTGACAAACCAGAACTGTCACTCACTCACCGCCTCTTTCCTCTTAGGCAATTTGAAGACATCATTCTGTTTGGTCATTTGTTTTATTGGCTGTTAAAACATGATGGCTACCATTGAAACGAAATGACTTTTCAAAGCCCTTTATTGGATCTTGGGATGTGTCAGTAAAAAAGAAAGAAAGAAAGAAACAGATGGAATTTGAACACAAAGAAAAACGACCTTCACTCAGAAACTATTTATTAAAATGATAGTACAATGCACTTCCTCCGTGAGGTGGCAAGTCACGAATAAGAAATACGGGAACCTGTAGAGCTGTTGAAATTTAAATTATGTGGCAGCTTTCCATCAGAAATGCAACAGAAATTTAGAGTTAGGCTTTCCTGGCAGATTTATGTTTCAGTAAGCAAACAAAAGGACTTTCTTGACTACAGTGCCAGGTGCAGGGAAAGAGCCATGAGAATTGGAGAGAATGTAGGGGAGTTAATGTGGTTTTTCCTTCTCAACATACTTACATATTTCACCCATATTTATATTCATATTGAGGGCCAAACTTCGCTGAATGAGATTCAGCACATCCTGTTAGAATGTGCTGAAACATGACACCTTCGAATAGCTGGAAAGTGGGGCGTCGGGGAGCAGAGGCCCTTTTCAGTTCTTTGTAGTCCTGTGAAATTTCAAGTTTAATCTCTGAACAACGTCACGGGTGTTATTTCATGACTGAAATGGTTTTGCAACAAATGCCTGCTCTTGTGCAAATGAGGACATGTTTTGTGTCTCAACAAAAATGAGTAGAGTGGGTGTAAATAGAAATGAGAGATTTGGGGGAGCCTGGGTGGCTCAGTTAAGCATCTGCCTTTGGCTCAGGTCATGATCCCAGAGTCCTGGGGATCGAGCCCCACATGGGGCTCCCTGCTCAGTGGGGTGTCTGCTTCTCCCTCTCCTACTCCCCTTGCTTGTGTTCCCTCTCTTGCTGTGTCTCTCTCTGTCAAATAAATAAAATCTAAAAAAAGAAAAAAGAAATGAGAGATTTGAAGAATGCCTCAATATTTGGGGAAGTGTCCTGTCTACTTTGAAAGGAGCAGTAGATAGCTTCTCTGTCGGATAGGGGCACTTCCCTCTCCCTTGTCTCCCCTGAGATGAGGTGGACATTGTCGCTTCCATTTTTATCAACACCACAGCAGTCACCTTGGAAAGCACGAGATGCTAGGTAGCTTTTCTGGGCATCCCAGACAGACCTTTTTACCCAAAACGCTGAGAGGCAGATAACGAGATTATAGTATCAGGCTATGGGAGGATTGGTTGTCCTGTCCTCCTTAGCCAGGTAATCCTGAAGAATGGATGGTTGTAGGCAATGAGGCCACCAGCCCGTACCAGTGGAGGTGATCTAATGGAGCTGCTGGCTGTCATTGCATGTCTAAGGAGTGATTTTTTAGGTCTCTCTTGTTTCAGATTTCATTACCCTAAACCTGCACATGATTCTAGGGTGTATGGCCAAGCAGTGAAACCCAGAGGTTTTCTCAGAGGTTCTTAAGGATCCTGTCTCATCAACTTTTCTTTACTCTATCAGGGGTAAGGCCAGTCGGTTCCAATAGAGACACTTTGGGAAAGCATGCTTAGATTTTGTTGCACTATGACTGCTTTATGTAGTAAGCTCAAAGCCCAACTTATGGAAGGCTTTGTTTGAATTCCAAAGACTTGTTCTGGGAAGAAGTGTGTTAATCAATGACCACTTTCATCTCTTCCCTCTTGTGTCATGTCAGACAGAAGCTGCCACAGGGCCATTATGAACATGGAAATGCACTGTCCTCTGTAGTCCTCAAATTTAAGGTATAAAGCAAATAAGTTGTGATGCAATCATTATCAGATGGTAGGCATACTTTTCAGGAAAGAATATTTCTTGACCTTTTCTAAAGAGTAAGCTCCCGCTCAAACTTAGAGTGAGAAGTATGGTTTGCTTTCTAAAGTGTGAAAGTATCTGAGGACATTATGAAGAACTTAGACACACCATACAGGGAATATGAAAATAGATTAAGATTCCAATTCAAATTGTCCCTTAAAGGATGAGGACTTTCTTTCCTTATGAGTTATAAAAAGCCCATTCAATTTAAGCTTGGCAACTACCTTCAAGATAACAAAGAGGAATATTTGTAATGTAGTGACTTTGTAATTTATGAAAAATGATGTCTAGTTATACATGAACAGTTGCTATGTTGGGCTTTTGCACTTAATCAGGCAAATTGGTTTTTGTGTGTTTTATAGATATGTTTTTATATAAATATAAATAAATACATATATTAATTTTAGATGAATACGTACATCTATATGTAAATGTTATATCTTTTATATATGAGTATACACTTATATATACACATACTTAATGAAAGCATATTGTTGGGTTTTTTTCTTGCATTTTGTGGGTGCTCTTCTTTTGGCAAATACTGTTAAATGGTAGTTTCTAGACCGTGAATAATATATGTGGCCAATTGCCTCTTTCCATAAATGTAATTAAGCAGAAGAGTGAGTCAGAGATAAGCTCCAGCTTCTAGTTCATTTTTATAGACATTTGGTAATGATGAACTGAGCAATCAAGTGTCTATGTAAACTGATGTAACTTTTCATACCATGAGCCTAATTATAGCTCTGCTTAAACACAAGCTAAATTGATAGTGAGTATACTTCTAACCTGAAACCTCAATAGTGCTTATAATTGCAGGGGGTTTTTTTGGAGGGAGGGGACTATGGAGGGGCATGTGAATTATTGCAAATGGTCTTCAATAACATCATAGAGAGAAGACTTGCCTTTATGATTTATGCCACTCAAGCCCAGGAAAGCATATTTCCATGGTTTGATTGCCTGAGAGGTCTGGGAGTAATAGCCCAAGGACAAGATAAGGAAATATTTTACAAATTCAGTGCAAACTAGATAACCAAACTATTTTTCATGGAGCTTATTTTCAAGCAGGAGAAAATATAAGCCGTGAAATAGTTAATTTTTTACAATTTACATTTTTTTAAATCACACAATTAAATAATTGTGCTAAGTACTTTAAACCAATAGATGAAAGATAACTGGCCACCTATGTTAGGCATCTGGTTAGGCTCCTCAGAGGAACTGATCTTCCAGCAGAGACTCCAAGGGAGATAAGAAGCTAGCTTTGCTGAGAGCCCTATTGAGAAGGAACAGCAAGTGCAATATTCCTGAGGCAGGACACAGTGTGACTGCTATAGGTATTCTTAAAAGGCTTGTGAGTTTGCAGCTTAGAGAGGAGAGCAGGATGAACAGACCCTTCGGATTTGGGGTGGAGCGGGGGGTGGGAGGAAGAAATAGAGAGGGCTCTCCTTCATTAGCTGATCTTAGCCAATTCATGCTGTTAATCTGATTTTTCTCTAACCTAGCACTTCTGTTGAATTCAAGTTAAAAAATTAAAAAGATAGATAGAGATATAAAAAAGTTAACGGAAGTTTATAATGTTTCATACTCAGAGACTCAGAGACTATCAACCCTAATATATGAATCATCTCACCACCATTGACATAGACTCCATCAAAGAATAAAGGTCTCATCACAGAAAAAAAAAAAGAAATCCAAATCATCTGAACACTGCTTATAGAAAGGCTAGTGGCAGTGTCTTATATAAAGGGCAAATAATCTAAGACACGTGCTGGCATCCTCAGTAACTTTGGATCACACAGAACTGATAAATTACAAACCGGTTTATAACTATTGGGCACCATGGAAATAACCCTTCACTGAGATGTGCTTCATATTAATTCCTTGTCTATTACAAGGAAATTATAAAACACAGCTAATCCCAGTGCAAATGGCCAATAAGCATGTGATAAATCGCCCACCTAACACGAATGAAAGAAATACAAATTGCAGGAATTAATAAAAAATATAAAAAGATATTCAACCAGCACATAATTAAAACCTAATTTACAACATTACTTTTTTTTTCTTCTACCTATCAGATTAATAGGAATTTAGGATTTCTTATTATCCAATGCTGGTTAAAAAGTGAAGAGTATTTGTTTTCAAATATTGTTGGAAGGAATGTATGTTGGTATGACATTTTAAAAATTGAGATGTAATTGATATATAACATTATATTAGTTTCAGATGTACAACATATTGATTCAGTTGATATGTGTAAGTGTTGCAAAATGATCTCCACAGCAACTCTGGTTAACATCCATCAGCACACATAGTTACAAATTTTTTTCTTGTCATGAGAACTTTCAAGATCGTACTTTCTTACCAACTTTTACCTTACATTATAGTATTATTAACTACATTCACCAGTCCCCAAGATTTATGTACAACTTGAAGTTTGTACTTTTTGACACCCCCCACCTTTACCCATTTCCTCCCACCCCCACCTCTGGCAACCAGCAATCTGTTTTCTGTATCCAGGACTTTTTTTTAAATTCCATATATGAGTGAGATCATATGATTCTTGTCTTTCTCTGCCTGACTTATTTCACTTAGCACGGTGGCCTCAAGTTCCACCCATGTTGTCACAAATGGCAGGATTTCATTCTTTTTATGACTGAATGATATTTAATTGCATATAGTACACTACATTTTCTTTATCTATTTATCCATTCATGGACAAAGTTGCTTGCATGTAAATGCTCTTGTAAATAATGCTGCAAAATAAATTAAAGTTATTCAGAATAGAAAGGAAGAAGTAAAACTCTCTTTATTTGCAGATGACATGATAGTTTTATACAGAAAATCCTAAAGACTCCACCAAAAAACTGTTAGAATTAAAAACAAACTCAGTAAAGTTGTAGGATACAACTTTGTAAATAATGCTGCAATAAACACAAAGGTGCAGATATCTTTTCCAGTTAGTGTTTTTGTTTCCTTCTGATAAATACCTGGAAGTGGAATTGCTGGATCACATGGTAATTCTATTTTAACTTTTTGAGGACCCTCCGTACTATTTTCCATCATGGCTCCACTAATTTACATTCCCACTAATTACGTACAAGTATTCACTCTTCTCCACATTCTCACCAATACCTGTGACTTCTTGCTTTTAGCTAATACCCAATCTAACAGATGCGGGGTGATATCTCATTGTAAATTAGCTGAGGATATATGCATGGGTTTATTTCTGGGCTCTTTATTCTGCTCTGTTTATGTATGCATCTGTCTTTGTGCCAATACTGTGCTATTTTGATTACTATAGCTTTGTAATCTAGCTTGAAATCAGAAAGTGTGATGCCTCCAGCTTTGTTCTTTCTCAAAATTGCTTTGGCTATTTGACATCTTTGGTGTTTTCCAATACAAACTTTAGGATTGTTTTATTTCTGTGAAAAATACCATTGAAATCTTCATAGGGATTGCATCTGTAGATTGCTTTGAGTAGTATGGTAATTCTAATACTATTAACTCTTTCAATCCATGAGCATGGAATGTCTTCCCATTTATTAGTATTTTCAGTTTCTTGCATCAATGCCTTATAGTTTTTCAGGTACAAGTCTTTCACATCCTTGGTTAAATTTATTGCTAGGTATCTTGTTCTTTTTAATGTAGTTGTACATGGGATTGTTCTCTTGACTTCTCTCTCTGATAGTTTATTATTGGTGCATGCCACTGGTTATTGTATATTGAGTTTGTATCCTACAACTTTACTGAGTTTGTTTTTAGTTCTAACAGTTTTTTTGGTGGAGTCTTTAGGATTTTCTGTATATAAACTATCATGTCATCTGCAAATAAAGAGAGTTTTACTTCTTTCTTTCTATTCTGAATAACTTTTATTTATTTTTCTTGCCTATTACTCTAGCTAGGACCCCCAATTCTGTGTTGAATAAAAGTGATGAGCATGGGCATTCTTGTGTCATTCCCAACTTAGAGAAAAAGCTTTTAGCTTTTCACCTTTGACTACAATGTCAGCTCTGGGCTTGTCATATATGACTTTTATTATGTTCAGGTACATTCCCTCTATATCCACTTTGTTGAGAGTTTTTATCATAAATGGATGTTGAATTTCGTCAGATGTCTTTTCTGCATCTATTGAGATGATCATATGATTTTTGTCCTTCATTTTGTTAATGTGGTGTATCACACTGATTGATTCATGGATGCTGAACCATCCTTACATCCTTGAACTAAATCCTGATTGATCATGGTGTATGATCCTTCTGATGTATTATTAAATTCAGTTTACTTATATTTTGTTGAGGATTTTTACGTATTTTCTTCAGGGATATTGGCCTCTAATATTCATTTCTTGTAGTATCCTTTCCTGGTCCTGGTATCAGGGTAATGCTGGCCTTGTAAAATTAGTTTGCAGATGTTCCCTCCTCTTTTTTTTGAGGGGGGCAGAGTTTGAGAAGTGTGTTAATTCTTTGGATTTCAGTAAAATTCTCCAATGACGCCATCTGGTTCTGGCATTTTCTCTGTTGGGAGATGTTTTTTGTTTTGTTTTGTTTTGTTTTGTTTTGTTTTAAGATTTTATTTATTTATTTCACAGAGGGAGAGAGATCACAAGGAGGCAGAGAGGCAGGCAGAGAGAGAGAGGGGGAAGCAGGCTCCCCGCTGAGCAGGGAGCCCGATGCGGGCCTCGATCCCAGGACCCTGAGATCATGACCTGAGCCGAAAGCAGAGGCTTTAACCCACTGAGCCACCCAGGCGCCCGGGAGATGTTTTAATTACTGAGTCAATCCCCTTAGTAGTAATTGCTCTCTCTGGATTTTCTATCTCTTTGTGATTTACCTTGTTTGGTTGAATTTTTAGGAATTTATCCATTTCTTCTAGGTTATCAAATTTGTTGGCATAAAATTGTTCGTAGTAGTTTCTTATGATCCATATATTTCTGTATCATCAGTTATAAAGTCTTTTCTTTCATTTCTGATTTTATTTGAGTCTTATCACTTTTCTTCTTGGTCTGTGAAAGGTTTGTCAATTTTGTTTATCACCCCCCCCCAAATCAGCTCTTAGTTTCACTGATATTTTTTATTGTGTTTTCAATCTCTATGTCATTAATTTCTGCTCTGATCCTTATTTTTTTCTTTCTACTGACTTTGGGATTTTTTTTTTTCTTACTTCTGGTTCTTTGAATTGTAAAGTTAGGGTGCTTAATTGAAATCTTTCTTTTTAAAATGTAGGCAGTTATCACTACAAGCTTTCTTTGAACTGCTTTTGCTGGATCTCATAGTTTTGGTGTGGTGTGTTTCCATTTTTATTTGTCTGAAGATATTTTTTTATTTCCATTTTGACTTAATTTGTTTGGCCAATTGGTTGCTTAGGGACATGTGATTTTATCTCCACAAAACTTGAGTTTTCCAGTTTTCTTCTTTTTTTTTTAAAGATTTTATTTATGTATTTCACAGAGGGAGAGAGATCACTAGGAGGCAGAGAGGCAGGCAGAGAGAGAGAGGGGGNGCCCGATGCGGGCCTCAATCCCAGGACCCTGAGATCATGACCTGAGCCGAAAGCAGAGGCTTTAACCCACTGAGCCACCCAGGCGCCCCCAGTTTTCTTCTTGTAGTTAATTTCTGGTTTCATACCATTGTGGTTAGAAAACATGCTTTATTGATTTTAATACTCTTATTAAAGTTATTAAGACTTGTGTTGTGGTCTAACATGTGATCTGTCCTAGAGAATGTGTATGCTGCTGCTATTGGGTGTAATGTTCTATTTATGTCTTTTAGGTCCATCTGGTCTAATGTGTAGTTTAAGTCCATTGTTTCCTTATTGATTTTCTGTCTGGATGATCTATCCCTTATTGAAAGTGGGGTACTGAGGTCCCCTGTTATCAAACTGTTCTCTGTATCTCCCTTCAGATTTCAAATAAGCAAATATTTCAAGTAAGTTCATATTTGTTTTATATATTTAGTTCATATTTATTTTAATATTTATATATTTATGCTCCAGTATTGGTTGCATAAATATTTATAGTTGCTATATCCTCTTGATGAATTTCCCCCTTTATATAATATACTGAACGTTGTGTCTTATTATTGGTTTTTGTCTTAAAAATATATTTTATCTGGGGGCGCCTGGCTGGCTCAGTGAGTTAAAGCCTCTGCTTTTGGTTCGGGTCGTGGTCTGAGGGTCCTGGGATCGAGGCCTGCATTGGGCTCCCTGCTCAGTGGGGAGCCCGCTTCCTCCTCTCTCTCTCTGCCTGTCTCTCTGCCTACCTGTGATCTCTCTGTCAAATAAATAAATAAATAATCTTAAAAAAAATATCTATTTTGTCTGATATAAGTATGAGTGCCCCTGCTCTCTTTTGGTTTCCATTCGCATGGAATATCTATTTCCATTCCTTCCTTTTGAGCCTCTGTGTAACTTTAAAGCTGAAATGAGTCTCTTGTAGTCAGCATATTCTCTTCTTGTTTTGTTTTTTTTTTTTAAATTCTTTTGGCCACTCTTTTTATTTTTAATTCTTAAGGATTTGAGATTTTAATCCATTTATATTTAAAGTAATTACTGATAAATATTGACTTACTGCCATTTTGCTAAGTGTTTTCTGACTGTTTCTAGTTTCTTTGTTCCTTATGTCCTCTATTACCCTCTTTCTTAGTGATTTGATGATTTTCTATAGTGGGATGCTTTAATTCCCTTTATCTTTTCTGTATCTACTATAGATTTTTGCTCTGTGACTACCATGAAGCTTACATAAAACATCTTATAGTTGTAACAGTCTATTTTAAGCTAATAATAGGTTAACTTCAAATGCATACAAAAGTTTTACATTTTATACCCCTCCCACATTTTATGTTTTTGATATCATAATTCACATCTTTTTACTTTACCTATTTATTTAAAAATTACTGCAGTTATAGTTATCTTTAATGCTTTTTCCTTTTAACATTTACACTAGAATTATAAATGACTTATCACCCCTATTACAATATTAGAGTATTCTGAGTTTGAGTGAGTTTTGGGGGAATCCCACCCAACATCACCTGCATATATCTTATTTCTCTGGGTTACTTGGCTATCTCTAGTTATATAGGAGTCAGAGGATATAAGTAATTTTAGCTTAGAACATAACATTGTTGCCTGCACAAATTCAAGACATTGTTAGTAAGGACAAAATGGGGAGTGGATATTGGATAGGTAATGAACAATGTCTGCCATACTATAAAAATGCAACTTTTATCATTTTAAATGGTTCAGTTTCGAAGAAAACCAGGTTGATGCTCATGGACACATCTTTGTGGTTCTTTACTTTTCCCTCTCTATTTTATTTTAAAAAATATTTTATTTATTTAGTTGAGAAAGAGCAAGAGAGAGAGAGCACAAGCAGAAGGCAGAGGCAGAAGGAGAGGGAGAAGCAGACCCCCTCCTGAGCAGGGAGCCTGATGCGGGACTCGATCCCAGGACTCTAGGATCATGACCTGAGCTGAAGGAAGATGCTTAACCAACTGAGCTACCCAGGTGCCCTCCTTCTCTATTTTAAGCAAAGCCAAAAAGAGAATGGATATTTCATACAGTTTTCCATGGCTGCCTTCATCTGTTCTTTGCCTTGTTTCCCTCATAAAACTGATGCAATTATATAGCATGAAAAGGCTTTCCCAGCACATTTCCACATACTGGAAGATACCATTGCCAGTCTACCCCCTGGTAGTGTTGTATTGCAATTTCTGTCTTCCAGAGATGGAAGTGGATTCCCTTGCCTCTGATAAGATAAAACTCTTAACTCCTTAGCATGACGTTTAATGGCCTTTGTAATTTGACCTCTTCCTACTTCATCACCAACTTGTCCTAAGCCTTGACTTTCAGCTTCAAGTAGCATAAAATTGTTTGCCCTTCTTTGTACCTATCATGTTTCTTCTCCCTACTCTGCCTTTGTTCTTGCTGTGACCTCTTTCAGGAGTGCACTCCCCCAGTTTCTCACCTAGGTATCTCTTTTTCTTTAAGTCATTGGTTTTCACCTGAGGTGATCCTCTTCATCCCCAACCAGGGGACACTAGGGAATGTCTGGAGAAATTTGTAGTTATCCCAACTGAAGAGAGGATGCTATTGCATCTAGTGGGTAGAGGTCATGGATGTTGCTAATCATCCTGTAATTCACAGAACAGCCCTCTACAACAAATAATTATCTAGGCCAAAATGTAAATAGTGCTAAGTTTGAGACATACTGCTTTAGATATTGTCTCCTCTAGAAAAAAAAACAAAAAAACTTTTACTAACCTTACCAAGACTGTCTCAGTTACCTCACTTAATGTTGCCTTAATATTACTGAGACTTCTTAAGAACCTTATATTTTGGTGATTAAGAGCTTGGAGTTTAGAGTCAGAATTTCTGATTTCAAATTCAGTTCTACTACTGTGTGTCCTTTGGTAAGTTACAGAGCCTCAGTTCCCTCATCTGCAAAATCAGTATCTAATTCATAGGATTATGGTGAGTATTAAATGAGACAGTGCATGTAAAGTGCTGAGCACAATGCTAGGTACTGAGTGTACAATAGTTGCCACTGTTGCTGTTATTGTGGTTACTGTGTTTGTCATCATTTATTACTCTACTTCCAGGGTCAGAGTTGGATTTGCCAAAAAACCAGTTAAGCTTAAATTTCAGGACTCCTATTTTTGCTTGGGGTTCTTCCAATGTCCTGCACTGTATTCTTTATGAAAGATTTTACATTATCATCTTAAAAACTCCTGCAACCCTGCTTCCTGATCCTATCTTATAAGCTCCATATACTACAGAACTTAGACCCACTCCTGATCAGGATCTAACATAAAAACCTTGCTATTCACCAGCGGCAATAAGCTACCCAAGACCGTACCCTCTTCAGCAAGTCACCAGCCAGCCTGAAGATAAATGTGCTTTTCCATTATTGCCTGGTTTTTAAAAAACCCTTCAGCTTTAAACCCACATTGCTTCCTCTCTTCCTTGTTGGTGGGGTCCTTGTTGCATTTTACCTTCATTCAGGAATCGGTAGCGTCCCTCTCCTTTTGTTCTCTCTCTCCAGTTGACAATTCAGCATTGTTACAAGGACAATGAGGGAAAGAAAATATGTGTTATCGCTGACTGTTTACTGAAGAGAATTTTGAGAGAGCTGCAACAGCAGAGCCCTGTTGCCATGGGGATTGTCTGGGTCTCAGAAATTTGTTAGTACAACTTCCGGTTATGGTATTTGCTGTGTAGTTATCTGACTTGTATAGCTCCTCCTTTCTCAACCTCAGCTGACTCCAACATCCCTCCGTGTTTCCAGTAACAAATACTTGTGTGTGTATCTGTGACTGGCTTCCAGTCTTCCAGGGACAAGGCTGACATGACAGGACCAAAAGGGCTGGACAAGTCAATAAGAGAAACAAAAACAAAAACAAAAAACAAAAAACCCTTGGTTGCGGAGTAATTCCAAAGTCCAAGCTGGCATCGAAAATTATACGAGGCATTGAAATTCCCACCACAGAGAAGCCCAGTGACAGGCACCTAATAAAAATGGAAAGATAATAATAGAAAAAGGATTGCAAGAAAATCAAACTCTTGGGCTAGCAAAACTCAAATAAAAATAAAAAATAAGAATACAAATATCAAACTTTTCTCACTGTATAGCTGATTGTTCAAGGGGATGACTTGTAGCTTTTTTTCCCTTAATTTTGATCTCTCATCATTATCTGATAGCACCTATTCTCCAAAATAGAAATCACCCAGGTCTTCATTGAGAAATCACAGGCAAAATCTCCTCCTTGATTTTCAGCAGAGACTGCTATTTTATCCATGCTTCTTTTGATCACAGTGTATGCTGGGGAGGGAACACTCACGTTTAATCATTTTGACCTAAGAAAAAGTAGAGGATAAAGGGAAAAAAAGAATGTTTCATCAAAGGAGAAGCTCTTGGCTGCTTGTCTTTGAGTCTCAGTTTCCTTATCTGTAAATCAGGTTAATAATATTCACACATGGAATTTTGGCAAGGTACAAATGACTTGAGACAGGGAGAGGTCTCTGTCATGGTATTTTCTCCACAGAGACTCTTTTCCATGGATGCGTTGTTTTAGTTAACCACAAGGACATGCCAGTGGCTTCCACCTTGATGTCTCTTTACAGATCTTTTTGGTAAGCTTTCAACTCATATATTCTACATTCCTAGAATATCTCCATCTGGTCTTTTCCAGGGTATCTTAAAAGCACACAAACCTGCTGACCTCATCATCTTTCTCCAAAAATCTGGTCCTTTTCTAATATTCTCCAGCTCATGAATGGCATCACCATTTATCTGGAAAAAGCCAGAGACCTAAATGTCAATTTTCCAATCTTTCGTGACTCCATTCTTCTTGGTATAGAGCTAAAACATTCTGAACATAGTCCCAGGTTTCCTTAGGTCTGTGAAGATGGGAATGTAGAAGAAAAGCAGAAATAATTTTTATGGGATACAGATTCTCTAATAAAGTACTTTGTATCTGAACTTGTGAAGCACGTGGAGTTAACAAATAAGTACACTCTTCCCTGAACTGCTAACCTTCCAGGACAGATCCAGTACATTGGCAAAGAGTCCCGTGAGAAGGAGATGCTATGCGTGTGGGTTAGACATCATTTTGTTCATTTTAACTTCTCTAAAAAGGCAATGGAAACTCAATAGGCTTTAGAAGAAAAAAGGAAGAAAGAAAGCAGTTGAAATGCCATTTTCTTACTTCCAAACACACATTACATTTTTCAAAGGAAGTAATATGACTTGTAAGAATGTTTGTTACTGCCTTTTAATTTCTATTCAACAGCATCACTCAAGTAATACCGTATAGGCTGTTGGGGAATTTGAAACTAGCTTGGGAGAATAGTCAATATTCTTTGCAACTGGATTTTAGTTCTCATATGAATATATTTCAATCTCCACAATTGCTGCTGATCTCAGATTTAGAATTTCTTTTTTTTTTTTTTTAAAGATTTTATTTATTTACCTGACACAGAGAGAGAGATTACAAGTAGGCAGAGAGACAGGGAGAGGAGGAAGCAGGCTCCCCACTGAGCACAGAGCCCGATGCGGGCCTCAATCCCAGGATGCTGAGATCATGACCTGAGCCGAAAGCAGAGGCCTTAACCCACTGAGCCACCCAGGCGCCCTCAGATTTAGAATTTCTGTTGGAATTCTAATGCATTAAGTTTTTTTTAAAAAAAGTCATGTACTGAATCCCACAATTGCAGGCTCAAAGGGATATTTGGAATTATCTGGTTTGACACCTTTATTTGCAGAAGAAACTGGGATGGAGCAAGGTTAAGACTTGTCCAGAGCTATGTAGATGGTGTCAGCCCTGAGTCTGGAAACCAGACTTCGGAAATCTCTGTGTAGTTCCTTTCGTCTGGTACTGGCATTCTCTACTTAGTCTATTTTAAACATTTTTGTTTTAACTAAAATTTCTCTCACTAAAATCCACTAAGAAATTTGTTTTGTTAAATTCTTCGCACATGCTTCATGACAGTCTAATCATAATAAAGATAGAATAAAACTTGGATGCAAAACCAAGGGAAATAAATGTCGCATCTTGACCAATTCCTTCCCATGTTATCCTCTTCCCATTTTCCCTCAGCATCTACCATCTGAATCTTCCCTTGGCCTTGACTATTTTACCAGTTGCTGCATATTTATTATTAACAATCTTTTGAATTCATTACCAAAATAATCTAAACCTATTATTAAAACATTTATATCCTCACTTGTCTACATTTAAACATTAAACTTTCATTTAAAGTTGAATCCAATAAAATAACTATTTTTTAAACCTCTTGGTAACTGGCTTCTTACCCATCATTTTTAAGGAATTGAATTAATTATTAAAATAACAGATTATTTGCCTTGAGATTAACTGCTTGGTTTTTAAAGATGGTTTGTATGGGTAGACAGCCTGCTGTTCCCAGCATATTAAAATTCAGAATACACAAAGTAGATTACAGCTTTGTTTAGCTTCTTTGCAGATCCCACATGATACTGCAGTACCTTCAATGTAGTGTACTCATATGAAAAATCCTTAGCATTCACTTGTGAGATATATTTCTCTACACGTATCACAGAGCAACACAAGATCTCACAAATTAAAGATGCTCTCTCCATCAGGAAACATCACTGATCAAACAGTGATAGATATAATAAGGACAAAGACACATTTTTTTCAGGTTAAGCAGTATTTTTACCTCCTTCTTCCTCCCAAATATAAGCATTATCCAAAAAATGGGGGGAAAAATAGGCATATAGGCAGGCATATCTCAGAGTAAGCTTGGGAATTACCAGTATAAGGTCACACTGATACTGTTTCTGACTAGACTGAACTTTCTTTAAGTGGCCAGGAGCTTCAAGGTCTGCACTTGCAAAAAGAGGTACTTAGCCCCTGACCACTATGGTTGGTTCAGAAGTAGACATTTATCCCAAGCAGAGCTTCTGAGGATCGGTACTCTTGTCAGTACTGTTGGGAGGGGAGGTGCTTTCCGGTGTGATAAGACATTCTTTTCTTTAGAATGCAAGCATACAATTGGCATTCTTCTTCATTTATAGTTATACGATTGTTATAAAAAAAACTTTAAATGAAATACCCCATTCTGTGATTGATCAGACATGGAACTGATAAAATACTATGTTGGTTAAGATGTTTCAGTGCTAACAGTCATAGGTTCTAAGTCTCCTTATTTTGTTTCCTTAGAGACATCAAGTCTGTAATTGCTTTGGCTTTTATTCTGCAAAATACAGAGTAGAGAGTCTGAAATACAGACCACTGTAAGCTGTCCACTGATTAATGCAATCATTTCCTGAAACTGCTCTGCTCCTCTCTGTTTTGAAAGTACAATAAGCTGATGTTTGCCTCTGTGATTTATTTCCTGACCCCTTGTCAGGAAATTCCTGACCCGAATTTCTTTATTGCAGGGTCTCTCAATTTATACAGTCAAACCCTAGGACAGAAAGAAATTATGTCAAGTGAAGGGTTAGATACAATTATGACACCCACCATTGACATTTTAGAGATTCAGATAGCCATGTGTTCCAAGTGAGTTCACACTCATGTGAACTGTGTGGCAATGAGAAGGCTGTATTTGTATTTCAATATTTATAACATCACTGCATCACCTTTTCTTGGACATATTTTTTCTGCCTTGTATCCATTTTTCCCTATTTGTAATATACCACTACCTGAGTTTCTTTTTTTTTTTTTTTTTAAAGATTTTATTTATTTATTTGACACAGAGAGATCACAAGTAGGCAGAGAGGCAGGCAGAGAGACAAGGAGAGGAGGAAGCAGGCTCCCCGCTGAGCAGAGAGCCCGATGCGGGCCTCGATCCCAGGACACTGAGATCATGACCTGAGCCGAAAGCAGAGGCTTTAACCCACTGAGCCACCCAGGCGCCCACTACCTGAGTTTCTTAAAGGAATCATTCTTCCCTACTTTTCTTATTTCTATGTTTTATTAGACTGGTGTCACATAGCCCAAGCTTGACTGACTACAACATGGCACTTGAAACTACCAGAGATACAAGTGTTTTGCTTCAGGACTTATGTTGGAATTATTAAATTTATTAAAAAGGGAGGGTGTTCTTTCATCCATTAGACTTGAAGGTAGGCTGGTGTCAGCCTGGAGCAGCTGGCTCCTGAAACAGATGTTGTTGACCTACCATTAGGTTCTAAGCTCTCAATATTTCCATGGGAGCAGACCCAACAGCTCCCAACTGTAAGCTACTATGTCTCTGCCTAAAAGCTTTCTCTGGCCATGGCAGCCAGCCCACTCAGCTGGTGTATTCACAGGACAGGCTGAAAGTCCCAGAGAATTCAAGCTTCCAGAGCAGCTTTCCACAAGTGACTGGAGGGAGTTGGTGGATCAAAACCCCAGTTCCCTCTCCCCTTAGATGACAAATCTCCGAAGTGTGGACTTGAATTTTCAATGTCAATCTATTATTTTTTATTTACCTTTGGATGGATATATATGTGTGTGTACACTCATATGAATACATATATTTATATGTGTCTTTATGAATATATATACACATGTGTGAATATATACATAAATATTCATACAGATGTAGAATTCATATTATTTATATATTTATAGTGCTTTTATATGCTTTTATATTGTTATATATCTCTGACTTAGGTAGGGATATTATTTTTTAAGTATCTTTCTTGGCTCAATCATAGAACACTGCTCTAATCTGTTCATTAAAATCACTCAATATTTATTCAGTTTCAGAGTTGATATTCAGCCATATTTACCAGTAGAGCCATTTTATTTCTATGGCTAGTCCTTATTTTATGGGTGTCCAAGCTGGGTGGTAATTGTTCATGCCATAATCTATTAAATCTAGGATCAATATCATGGCTATCAGTTCACATTCACCGTCAAAACCATGTCCTCATCTCCCCATGGCTCAGAATGTAGATCTACAAGCTCATAGAACATTCTTGAACCCCCAGGCCAACACCCCAGATAACCAAAATTGAGAAGAAGATACTCAGGAAAGGAATGGTGAAGGATGAGATTCTTACCTCCTTCCATCTATAACAGACTGAAGGCAGGATAAGTTTTTAGAGATATTTGCATGTTTAGATTCTCTTGTCTTTTCCTCCATTCCAAACAGAGAACCAGACCCTTGGATATTTGTAGGACTCAAAACAAAATCTTCTTGGGATCTCTGCTCTGATTACCTTGAGTAAATACCTGAATTTATTGAATCTATTTCTTCTCAGAAGGGTCAGGGAACAAGGAAATAGATCTCAGAAGAGAATGGGTGCACAGCAGTGTGTCTCTTGGCAGAGAAGTAGAAGGATACTTAACTTCACAAACCTATAGTGGAATAGGACTGTTGAGGTCAGCAAGCCCTGGCTCTATTTTCTATCATCTAAAGCTCCCAGATTGCACATTACACACTAGTTTCTTTCAGCAGGAGGAATGAAGGTTTGGGTATATTAACCTGATTTAGGGAAATGTATATTTTAATTTAAAATGTATTTTTTTCAAATAAGGAGATATCTTTAGTTGGGATATCAATAAATAGGGAAAAGTAGGAAATGGATATTTCTTCCCCACGTGAATTTTGTGATCAAAGAACTATACCCTTAATACCCATTAGAAAAGACATATGAAAAACAGAAGCTGTTCTGTTGTAGTGGGAACATGGGCCCTTGATCAAGGGCTTGCCATCTTATGAGGAATCCTATAGCAAGCATATGTGGCAAGTTTACCTGTATTTCCCCTATGAACAGGGTAGGGAAATTGTTCAGGGCTCTATAGAATGCTCAGGTCAAGGTCTCCTGGCTCAAGGTGGTATAGTGTTTTCCTAAGTGTTTGATATGAGAGGGAACCAGGCACAGCTTACTATGCCCTGGGATTGAGCACTTAGTGTTGTGTTTGCAAATGCCTCAACCAGGATTCTAATCTTTTTGAGAATTTTTACACCGTATGAATAATGCCCAAAAGGATTTAAAAGAGAAAAAATATGCACACCGACGCAAAGATTTATGGGTTTCAGTGTAAAACATTTCAGTGGGGAGACTTAAAAATTAATTTGTATTCGAGGCAGCAAACATGGAGTATTTGAAGCATTTAAGAATTTTAAATATGAAGGAGTGTGCAGAATAGGGAGGCGATTCATTTGAAATAGTGTATCAGAGTTTAGAACAGGTGGGGAAACTCAACTTTTTTTTTTTAATGGAAGAATATGTTGCAAAATTGAGTTTTGCTTTGCCCACACAGGAGTACTCAGAAACCAAAGCATCAGCCTTCATTTCTGCTAAAGAGCTCTAGATGTGGAATATTGCAGTTACTTCCGCAGCTTCAGCGCAAGCTACCATGTGTGTTTGTAAACAACTAAAAGACCCAGCTAATCTTGAGCAATACACAAATGAGCCATCTTTGAGAATGCCAGTCGCTTACTAATAACTTTCTAAAACTGCTCTCTAGCACTAATTGAAACCATAAATCCTCATCACATTCAAAGCTAACCACTGTACAGCATTAGCTCACTTCAGTTCTTAATCTTCTTCTGGGTATTTTCTTGCTGTATCCTTCTTCCCCAAGGAGTGGCCACATTTATTATTATAGTTCAAACACCCTGAGATATCCCTGTTGGAGAGCTATATACCATCTCGCTAAGCCTGTCAGTACTAGGGTGTGCTTAATAGGAATACCTCCCTACCCCATTCCCATTAGAACAAGGTAAAAAAAATGTCGGAGACATATACTTTCACTAATTTTTTCCTAGATGCCTGTAAATAACACAGATCGAAAGAATATTTAAATTCTGTTTTGCTAAGACAGGCTACTTCTGTTATATAGTGGAGCAGGTAGGAGGTTATGGTTGCCTCTAGACAATTTGCCAGATAAGAAAAATGGCTTCACGGACCATCTGACAGCTTTATTCTTGTGGCTCTGGCAGAAAAATAGGCAAAAAAGATTGCAGAGGCAGCTGAGTAGAATATAACACAAAAGTTCAGAAAAATATTAACTGGTTGTAAAATGAGTAGGAGGATGTAGTAAGGGAACTGGCATTTCAGTTATATAAAATCACTTATTACAACATTTTTATAGCCAAATTATGCTCCCTTTCTGTGCTGTATCTTTGGGTCTGTTGCTGGGAATATGTGGTAAAGAATCCTTCCACGAGGCCAGGAATGTTTATGTGGAAGAAGAGAGAAGCAGCAGCCATGATTCACTTTATGGCTGAATCATGCTCTTGATCCCAATGAAGACCAGCCCCCACCCCCCCCACTCCCACCCCAGCAGTTTGGGTCTGATTTATATTAGGCTCTGTGCTTTTACAGATCTGTCCTGGACCCATTTATTTACAGACACAGCCATTCCTGCTTGGGCCTTCTGATGGACCCTTGTAATTAATGTGGAATGCTCTGATTCTTGTATGGAGACAAGTCCATTTGGGGCCCTCAAATAGCTGAGACAACAGTGAATACTGCCAATTTTCTGTTCCTTGAAGCAGAAAAGACTGACCAATAAAGTATTTTCTTCGATGACGGCCCGCACAGTAGAGTCATCCTGGATTTCATCCCTTTTAGACAAACTGGCTCATGAAACATAGGAGAGAAATGGGCCTCTCAACCCTTACATAACGGGTTCTAAGGATATGGGTATTCCCTTAAGAAGGCTCTTCTTTATTATAAAAATGGAAGAATACAGACATGAATCCCTTGCAATGATCCATTGGATAGTTGCAAGAAATATTAATATGTATTGTTCAAAGAAAAAAAATCAGTAATGAGATACTTGGGAAAACACGGGGTGAAACAGTTAAATAGGTTTTCCTACTGCAGGACATCCCAGTGCCTCTTTTCACCTTGTAGGCCCTTCAGATCTCCACCAGAGGAATATATGCATTTCTGATATGTGTTTCCCCACAGGACTCTTTATTTTATGGAAACTTGCATGTGGTCAGTACTCTTTAGACTAAGATAAATAACGCCCTTCTTTATCTAGGACTCTGTTATATAAAGAGAAATGATGCTGCTTTAAATTTCTGGCAAATTTAAATACTTGTTTTTCTAAAAAAAATTAGAATTCCCCATTCTATAGAATAATGATCAAGAACTTTTATTTTTTTTTTATTGCTGTCATTCAAATTGTTAGTTGATTTGGGCCCAGCTTATTTTCCCCCATTATGACCTGTTACTTTGCTTGCTTTGCCCCTCACACTCTAGTCTAATTTATTTCTTACTGCTTTGTATATACTCTTTTTATCTCTCATCTCTATATCCTTGAACATAATGCTTCCTTTTTCTGAAATAACCTTTCTCCCTACTTCTGCATATTTGGGACTTGACCATTTTTCTAGAGTCATTTTCCCTGCTTTAGTGTTCCTATTGCATTCGCTGTGGACCTCTGTTCAAGCTTACATCAACCTTCCCATGTTCTGGTTGTTTGCTGGTTTCTGTGAGTTCTTCTTGCTTGAGTATGTGTTCCTTAAAGGCAGGCTCCTGTGTCTTGTTCGTCTTTGGGCACATAGCCTGTTACATTATCAGAACAAAGAGAATCTAGGTTAAAGTCAAAGGAGATATGTGGTCCCTACACCCGGTTTCTACCTCACTCTCTCCACCTTCAGTTTCCCTCAATGTTTCTGAAATGGCCAGGCCATAGGATTGCTTAGCAAGATCCCCTTGAGAGCTGGTCTAAGGCCACCCTAGCAAGTCCAAGGGCACTGTACTGTGCTCCAGTGTTACACTGTCTGTTTATAACCTAACAGAGTGTCTCTGTCTGAGAGACAGGTTTCCACAGATGTGTCTGCTTTACCTGCAGAGTTGCTCCAGACTTGTAACCAGAAAGGTTACACTGCCATGATGGAGAAGGTGGCTGAGCTTATAAAAAGTCTAACACAAGCCTTTTTCTCAGATCTAGCAACTACAAATGTGCATCCCTGCTGAGGATGCTACCACCAGGTTCTCCCCACACTCAGAGCCTTCAAGATCCCCTTTCCAGAGCCCTTGGGATGACACTTTGCTCAGACTCAATGGCTTCTTCACTGAGTATTGTCTTAGCTCTGTGTTCTACAAGCTGAGAGACAGACCTCCCCCTCGTGTTTGTCTCTTGGTCCACCTTCAGCTCTGGGAGCCCCAGCTCATGTCAGAGGCCTGAGCCTTTCCCTTTTAGCAGGACACTCCTATAGTTACTTTGCATCGTTCCAGGAAGCAATATCATGCACATTTATGAGTAAGTATGAGCTCTGGAGTCAAGCTGTCTGGGTTCATATCTTGGTTCAACACTAAGTAGCTGTAAGTTTGGGCAAATTAACCTTTGTGACCTCAGTTCACTTAGCTATAAAGTAATATTAGTACCTATTGCACATGTTTTTTTGTTGTTGTTTTGGTTTGGTTTTTGGCATTTTTTTGTTTTTTTTTGTTTTGTTTTGGTTTGGTTTTGCGTTTTGGGGGGGGTTTTTTGTTGTTGTTGTTTTAGAATTAAAGGGAATGATACACACAAAATACCTGGCACAATTCCTGGCCTGCTATAAGTCCTCAAAAATGGCTTTGTTGTAGAATAGAAAGGAGGGCCAGCTTAAAGCCTCAGGAGCCCCTGTTTGGTGTGTTTAACATCCCCACTGTCCTCACCTGTCAAATGGATGTGTTCATCATCTCTTGTTGCATAGCAGAGTATCACAAACTTAGCAGCTTCAAACAACACACGTTTATGACCTCATAGTTTCCAGGATTCTGGAAACAGGAGTCCAGGTGCAGCTTAGCTGGGTCCCCAACAAGGATGTAATGAAGAACTCAGTCATGCTGAGTTCTCATCCGGAGGCTTGACCAGGGAGAGTTCACACCCAAACTTCCTCAGCTTGTTGGCAGAATTTGCTTCCTGTGGCTGTGGGACTCGGGGTAGCTCACTTGTTCATAGCCAATAGTGAAGAAATGCCAGCAAGATGGCCTTGTGGTGTGGTCAACACATCACATCCATCCACCGTGTAACACTGGTTAGAAGGAAGTCAGTGATCCCACCCACAGTCCACGCGAAGGGATCACACAAAGGCATGACTATGGGGCCACCTTAGTGCCTGTCCTCCACAAGGGGGATGATTCTAATAGTAATGATCTCATTGATTACGGACAAGATTCAGTGAATTAATGTATATAATGCTTTTGGAATAGTGCCTGGTGCATAGTTTGTGCTCAGTAAGGGCACTCTGTGTATAATCAGACCTGTGAGTGGAGGAGGAGGCTGGGTTGGAATAAATGAATGAGTCTGTGTTCGAAATTCATAACTGGGTAGATCCTTCCCAGCCAGGCTCTCTGTGCGGCTGATTTCCCCACTGGTTTTAGATAAGCGGCTGCGAGCTCCGCTGTGGGCGGTATTGAATGTCAACTGTAGGTGGGTATTACTTGCCTTAGTCATGTGTAACTAATTTAGAGTACACTGTGTATTCAGGCAAGTGTCTGTGATTGCCATTTTTGCTAATGGTGAGAATGACTTGTTTGCCATCTTCCCTTACAACTATAAGAATGTGAGTTAGGAACTGAGTAGTGGGCCTGAATTATTGGCTTCCTCCTATATGTGGTACCTAGGTGTTAGTTTGGTGCAACAGGGTGGCCTGTAGGCAAAGTTCAGATAATCATAGAACCAGGAATCAACTCCAAAAAACCATGACAAAGCACAGGCTTTCTGGCACACAAAGAGTGGAAAGAATGGCACTTCCTCATCCAAGCCTGTGACTCTTCTGCGCCAGGATTTGTGCTAGATGTCCAGGGAACAAAGGAAAAGAAACCTAGACAAAAATCATGCTTATGGAACTTTTAATGTGTGCCCCCAAATTCTTTGCTCTTCCCATTGAGGGGAAGGGGAGCGTCTCTCTCCTCTCCTTGAATCTGGGTCTATGACTGTTTGCCAGTAGAATGTAACAGAAATGATGCTGTGCCACTTTCTACCCTCAAACCGTAAGAAACTTGCAAACTCCACTCCCTGTCTCTTGGGAGGTTAACTCTTGAAACCCAGTCACCATGCCACCATGAAGAGGCCTGGTGCAGGTGGAACGATAGCCATAATCACCTGCCAGCCATGTGAGTGAGCCATCCCAGAAATGTATCCTTTGGTGCCAGGAGAGCTGATGGCACGTGGAACAGAGGTGAGCTGCCCTCATCAACTCCCATCCAATTTGCAGATTCATGCACAAAACCATGGCAGTTGTTGCTCTAAGCTACTAAATATTGTTATGCAGTCATAAGTGTCTGGAAGAGGAGACAGACACTAATCAAAGACTAACACCAGCAACAGTACATCTGTACGCTCCATTCACTGACCTGCGCAGGAAGAGCATGGTTCCATGAGGCCATCAAACAAGGAGCCTCACTTTTAGGTTATGCAACCAGGGAGAGCTTCCCTGAAGAAGAAAAGCTTGAGCTGAGATTGAAAGAAGTTAGCTTAGGTAAGAAACAGCTGTGCAAAGGCACCTGGGGTGCAAGGACAGGAGCTATTGGAAGACATGGCAGCAGGAGAAGATTGTACTGATGTAATGAGTGCTCAGGTAGGTAGCATACAGATTTAGAGTGGGCCTGTCCTGATGCAGGCCACTGTCCTGAGTTCCTAGTTCTCCTGGAAGAATCCTATGAGGCTGTGAGGCAGAAACACATGTGTCCAATGCATGGGAGTGGAAGGGCTAAAGTTTGATAGGAGATTTGGTGTAACCTACCGATCTTACCTGTAAATGCAACCTACAGCAAGGGACCACACTGCTGGCATGGGGTGGGGGTCTTGATTCAGTAAGGAATTAATTGCTTCCTGGCAGAAGACAGGTTGGAAGACTTTTTCTTAACAGTTTTCACTCCCTTCCCTAACCTGCATTTCTCAGCTGACCTAATTCAGTAGTGATGTCTATAGAAGTTTTTAATAGATTCACAGGGGCTACTGTTTCACAGACGGCTCTCTGTTTTTATATCTTTACGGTGAAGAAACCATTCCTTATAGTGAAGCATACTTGCTGGAATGCTGGCCTGCTTTCTCTCCCCTTGCCTCTGTGCAGATGGGAAAGCAGGGAGCAGAAGCCTCTACCTGCATTCCCGTTCACATGTGTGAGAATAGCTGCTTCCACCCTCCTCCATACCCCCAACTTTTCCAATTGTCTCTTATTTTCCAGGCAGCATCTTCTGCTCTAAACCCTCAGATTCACTCCTTCCTTCTTTCCATACCCGCATCATGTCTGCATCACTTCAAACCTCAGTGTTGGCTTCATATAAGTAACAACTTTTTTGTTTTGTTTTGTTTTGCTTAATACCTATCATGTACTAGGTTCTAGGCCCTGGGGATTTAAGAATGAAGGCGACCGTCACCTGACTGGAGCAGTGGTTCCCAACCCTAGCAGCAGCATGTTAGATCACTGGAGGGCTGGAGGCAATGGACGTGGGAGCTTTACAATGTATCAGTGCCTTGGATCACTTCACAGAGTTTCAGATTTTATTGGTTTTTCACTATTGGAGTGAGACGTTACAAATAAACCAGAGGAGGAAACTAGATCGTCCTCTAGCGATTCATGTGGTAATTGATCAGACTCTGAAACATCACTGCCAACTCGTGTTCTACTTAGTGGAGATACAAATGGTTACATGTAGAAATATTTACGGAAATACATAGGTATGTATATAAATATGGATTAGTATGTTCACATATATCTTCTTGCTCAGTCAGCTGAGAGGGCTTAGAAGCAAGGATATGCCAGGAGCGATGAGCACATCAGAGCCCAGATCTTGGTTTCTAATACTATTCTCCAGTAGAAGAAACCAGAAATCCTTAGAGAAACATCTGATTTTAGGACCGGGGCAGGAAATATGCCAGATGAGCCTGGAGTGTCTTGTAGTGCCAGAAAGTATGGAAGTGCACAAAAAATGAAACACACAAAAACCCTCCACAGGAATGGAGATTTGGCAAAGTGGTACTTGGAGCTCCCAGGGAACAAAGCTACGAAAATGTGAGCAAGAGGAAAAATAAAGCAGTACTGTATGATAACTCAAAGTATAAAATAAATATCCATGAGCCCATGCTAGTAAACAGAAATGATGAATCAACAAATTAATGGGGCAAGGAGAGAAATGAGAGGGCTCTCCCATGCAGAAGGATTCCAAATAATTCATATACGTGCTTGGCCCTCAAGGAGGTGGAGCGTAACTCCCCACTGCTTCAAGGTGGGCTGTGTATCGGGACTTCTTTCCAAAGAGTGTTTACAATGTGGACATTAGGGAGAAGAGTAACTTTGCTATAGAGAAACCTGGCAAACAGTACCTCACCCAACCAGGTGATTGAAGTTAACATTAACAATAAGTCTGGTTAACAGCATATACGCTTGACAAGATCTAATACAAATAGTACTTTACCTCTGTGATCTTCCTCCTTAAAAACCAGCAACTCCAGATGAATCATGAGAAAAATGTCAGACAAATCCCATGAGGGCCATTGTATGAAATACCTCAATAGTATTCCTTGTCCCTGCCAGGGTCATCAAAAACAGGGCAAGTCTGGGCAACTTTCACAGTCCAAAGGAGCCTAAGAAGACATGAGAGTTGAATGTAATGTGGTCTCCTGGGTGGGATCCTGGAACAGAAAAAGGATGATGGTTTAAAAATAAGGAAATCTGGGAGCAGCGGGGTGGCTCAGTTGGTTAGGTGTGTGACTCTTGATTTTGGCTCAGGTCATGCTTTCAGGGTTGTGGGACAGAGCTTTGTGTCAGGCTCCGCGCTTAGCTTTGAGTCTGCATGAAATTCTCCTGCCCTCCCTCTGCCCCTCCTCACACTTGGATGCTCACATTCTCTCTCTCTCTTTCTCTCTCTCTTAATAAATAAAATATTTTTAAAAAAATAAAAATTTGGGTGCCTGGATGGCTCAGTGCTTCTGCTTTCAGCTCAGGTCATGATCTCAGGGTCCTGGGATGGGGCCCCACATCGGGCTCTCTGCTCAGCAGGAAGCCTGCTTCCGCCTCTCTCTCTCTCTGCCTGCCTCTCTGCCTACTTATGATCTCTTTCTCTCTCTCTGTCAAGTAAATAAAATCTTTAAAAAAATAAATTAAAAAAAATTAAAATTAAAAAAATAAATAGAAGTTAGGAGATCTGAATAAAGATTGTGATTCAGTTAATAGTCATGCATTGATATCAGTTCATCTGTTGTGACAAGTGTAACATAATAATAAGATATTAATGGAGGAAATTGGGTGTGAAATACATAGGAGATCTCTGTACTCTGATCAGTTTTTCTAAAACTCTAAAAATCTTCTAAGATAAAAGTTTGTTTAAAAAATGAAAGTCATGGGGAACCTGGGTAGCTCAGTCAGTTGAGTGTCCAACTCTTGATTTCAGCTCAGGTCATGATCTCAGGATCCTGGGATCAAGCCTCACATCAGGTTCTGTGATCAGTGGAGAGTCTGCTTCTCCCTCTCCCTCTGCTTCTCCCCCTGCTCACTCTCTCTCTCTAAAATACATAAAATAATTTTTAAAAAATAAATAAATTTTAAAAAATAAAAAATAAATGTCATTTTCATAGTATTTTGTTCACCTCCACATTGTTTGTCTTCAAGCCAACTAACTAGACTATAAATTCTTTGCAGATGAGGAAAATTCTTTCCTTTTGTAGTGTTTTATTATGTACTGAAAGGTCCCACCTACAATAGGTAGGTAACTATGTTAAATTTATTGCAATGACCTGATACTGTGTAACTTTTAAGTAATATATATTTTTTTTTCTAAAATTGAGAAGGATTTTGTTAAGGCAAAAAAGTTAATTAAAAGCACTCATGGTTGCATGATGTCTCAGAAGATCACTGTTAATGTTTTGGTATTCTTCTAGATTTTTTTTATTTTCCACTATAAAATTGAAATCACACACTACCTACTATTTTGAAAATGATTTTCACTTACGCTCTACTATGAACTGTTTCCCATCCCATAAATAATCTTGGTAAAGCACGAAATGAGCATTTTAATAGCTGGATAATGTTGAACTGCTAAGTTAACTCAAGAACATGGGGAAGGAAGGGAAAAGGTGGATAAAGAATAGGGAAAAGTAGGAGCAGTTGTAGGTGATGACAAGCAGTTCTGGCATTGAGTGTTAGGAGTATTGACCTGCTGGTATGGTGGGAATTTGGCAGGCAGAGGTAAAACTAGTCCTCCTTGCTCTTCGAATTCTACTTTTCTGTAAACAAAAGAGCCTAGAGAAATAATTTTAATGTTTTTCCTTTTTCACTGCAAAGGAGGAGGAAGGACATTCACCAGCAAGTTGAGCAGTATCTTTAGTGTCATAGTATTTCTTCCTCTCATTAGATGGATTTTCCAAGGCTCAGAAGTTATTTAAGAGACATTGACTAGTTGTGTTTTTGTAGAGCCCCAGCCTTTTCAACTCAAAGCTACTTTCTGGCCCCTTTGTGCAATGGTGGAGTGTTTCTGCGAAAGAACTAACGGAGGGGACACTGGTTTCCCCTCTTGTCATCAGTGTATGGAGAAACACAGAGCACCCACCAGGATGCAAGTGCCCAAGCAGATTCCTTCTCTATAAAACAAACTGTACTTGAGATATACTGAGTCATCTTGCCCACACTTTTAGTTAGGGCAGTGCTTCTGTCTCTTCCTTAACCAATTATCTGGAAGCAGAAAAAGAAATCAGGTAGGCTTTATAAAAACTGTTTGCTGGGTACCAAATTCTGTGATATCCATTCCTCTTTTGGACATTTGAAAGCAAAGTTGAAGGGAAACTTTATCTGAGTGGGTTGCTATGAGTGGAGACTTATTTTTGGCTGGCATAATGAAGACATTTAGAAGACAATGAGTGTTTACATGAGGAGTGATGGAGGCAGTCACGAAAGTGTGGGACCGGTGTGGATTTGGGGTTTTGAATAGCATGTGGGTGACTGCTGACATTTGAGAACTTTTATCTGGGGTGGATTACAGATGTAGGAATTCAACATGTAGGCATTTAATTGCCCATTTAGTAATGCTAAATCAACATCTGACTCAATTTGGAGGGATAAAAAAAATCCATACATTGATCAATCCTTTTAAGAAAGATACTGGAGGGTCATGTTGGTAAGTATTTCTGGGTATTAAGGAGTGTATATGGCCAATAAAAACCAACCTTTCTGAACGAGTAGGACTTCAAAATTATGTTTTTTTGCTACAGAAGTTTCAGAACACATGAGTTCATCTTAAATGCCATCTCAAGAAAGTTATTTAGAGAAATAATTTAAGGCCCTTCTTAAAAGTTGTTTTTACTATGAGAGTTTGGACGTCGCTAAGACATGGACTGGGAAAGAGGAAGCGGAGATATAGGTTCAAACCCCTGCTCATTACGACCTTGCTATGCAATTATAGCAAAATACAGAATTGTGGACAATTGTATGTTACTGTTGGTAAATGCTGGTAATTGTGGGTCAGAAAGTTTGGGTCCAGCTCCTTATTCATCACTTCTTAGCTGCGTTATCTACAAGCAATTCAGAGAACCTTTCTGAACGTTAGTCTCCTCTTCTACAAAATGAGGATAGTGATAGTAAGTATAAGCCTTACAACCGCTACCATATTGTCATAAGAATGAAATGAGGAAGATGTAAATGCTTCATGTAGATAATATAACTACAATATGAAATGCTGGCACAGACTCCCAAGTTGATGTTATGTGGTTCTAGTTCTGTTTGAGGAAGTTTTAAGACCTTGAAATATGTTGAGGTCTCTTTTTTATTGTTGCCCATACCACACCAGACTAACTCTGCCCCTACAGCAAAAAGAAGAAGTTTGCCTGTTGCCATTTGCCCATGATGGAGGTGATAAACCAGAGGACATGACTGCCACTTGACCCATCAGCCAGATCTATGCAAACTCTCCTTAGCCCTTCCCCTGTCCTTGGGATGTACATTCTGCCGATGTTCCCACAGTGAGAACTGTTTCAGGGACATAGCCTTGAGAGAGTAAAGTATTGTTGAGACCATCAGGAGCAAATATGTGACTGAACCCAGTTGAGGCCTCTTTATAAATTTCTAAGATTGGCAGGTGGATGTGGAGATTGACTTGTCTCACAGGCACCCAAGACAAACCTTGTAAGTAAGTTTCCTTGCTTATTAAAACTGCCACCCACAAATCAGGAGTGGTCTGCCTTCTCTTTAGTTTCTCTTTACCTTCCATGTAATGGGGTTGGTTTGTGGACCAATACCTCACCAGAGTGCCGTGAAATTGTTCAAAGAGGAAAGGATTTTCAGTGAAGGGGACTTGACTGATGCTAGCAAGCACTGTGTGTCGGTTAAAGTTGCTTGTGGTCACACCAGCCAGCTCTTGAATTCCAAAGTGGTGCAGTGAATAATGGCAGAACAAGTTTTCCAGTTGGCTTAAGGGCTAGGGAGAGGGAATATTCATTATAACTCTCTCCACACAAAATCATGAAGTCCTTACCACAAAGACCATACCCACTATGCCAGACCCCATAGCCATGACATGAAGAAGAAACCAAGAGTTCCCACAACCAACGCTCCCAGGACACTGGTTCTAGGAATCCCCTCATGTTGCCTGGTCACTTAAATCTTTTTAATGCATACATTCTTGCCTTATATCTCCCTCTGCTGAAGTGTAAACTTCTTGGAGACGGGCACATGACTTACTCTTTAGCCACAAAGTGTGTGGTAAATGAGGATAAAATCCTTCGTTTGGGGCTATAAAAACCAAGTTCAAATTTCACCTCCAAAATTCATTAGTCATATGAGACAAGGCAGGAAGCTCTTAAATCCCCTTTGAGCCTTATTCCCTGATTTTGTATAATGGGAGTCTCCAATAGCATGGTTTTGTTTAAATCTACTTAGTATTGGTACCATGTGCTGGGATATATATGCTTGGTGCTTTGTATTTATTCATAAAGTCTTACAACTCAGTGAGATATAATATTACTATGTCCATTTTGCAGAGATAATTATTTGCCACTTAGCAGAAACATTAAAATGCCTTGGAGATTCTGTTGTTAGTTCTTTACTCTTTTCTATTTTGACTTATTCTGTGGGTAATGTCATCTGTCCTCATGGCTTTACAACTAGACTTCCAACTTAATATATCAAGGACTTCCAACTTAATATATCCAGCCAAGGGCTGCCTGGGTGGCTGTTAGTTAAGAGTCTGACTCTTGTGTTCAGCTCAGGTCATGATCTCAGAGTCGTGGGATTGAGCCCCAAGTTGAGATCCATGCTCAGCACAGTCTGTTTGTCCCTCTCCCTCTTCTGTTTCTCCCTCACTCATGTGCTCACTTTTGCTCTAAAATAAATAAGTCTTTAATGTGTGTGTGTGTGTGTATGTATGTGTATATATATATATATATATATATCAATGTGTTTATCATTAGATATATATATTTATATATATATTGATATATATCAAGCTAAGACTAGTCCCCTGAACTTCAGACCCCTATACCCAATCACCCACTCAATATCTAATAGGCATCTGAACATGACTGAAACCAAGCTCCTGATATTCCCCCTAAATGTGCTCCTTTTCCAATTACTCCTTGGTACTTGTTAATACTATCCTTTCAGTTGCCAAGCGCAGAAAACCTTGGAGTCATCCCAAATGACCTCTTAGTCTGCCCTCCCACATTCAATCCACAAAAAAATATTTTCAGCTTTTCCTGTGGCCCCTCTCTTCTGGGCTTCTACTTCTACCTGCTAGTCCAATGCATCACCTCACACCTGGATTATTGCAAAGGCCTCCTGACTGGTCTCCTACTTAAGACCTTGCCCGTGACAGTCTTTTTTCAACACAACAGCCAGGGAAATGCCGTTGGGAGTTTAGGGTAGATGATGTGTCCCTCTGCTCTACACTTGTTGATGGCTATCCATCTTTTCAGAGGGAAATCCAAGTCCTCATGTGGTCTATGAGGACTGGTGTGATCTGCTGCCGCCTCATGACCCCTCTGACCTCATCTCCTACCAACCTTACCCTCCTTGATCCTTCTCCAGCCTCCTTACAGCCCGCTGATTCTCCAATATACCAGCACATTTGCTTTTCAGAACCTCTGTGCTTGTTGCTCTCTCTGGCTGGAATTTTCTGCTCTCACATATGCACACAACTCCTTCCCTCACTTCCTTCAGGCTTGTCTCATACATTCTCAGGCCTCTCCTGTCCCCTCTTTCTGGAAAACGAACTCTAAGTCACCCTGCTCTGTCACTTCCAACCTCTCCCCTGGTTTGTCCTCCTCCGTAGCACACAGCATTGCCTAAAACATTACGCATTTCCTTTGTCTATGGTCTGTCTTTCCCTCTGGAAGGAGAGAATGCTACAAGGGCAAACATAACCTTTTTGTCCATGCTGTGCCCCTAGTGTCCACAGCAGTGCCTGACACTTAGTAGGTGCTCAATGCATATTTCTGGAATCAATGAATAAAGGAAGGCAAACCCCCTAGAGATTAAGAAATCGCTTGTGCTCCAAGAGGTTAAAACAGGCAGTAGTATTTACAGTCTGAGACTTAAGGTCTCTCTGAGATGGGGACAGGCGGGATTCAGGCCCTTCTGGCTTGGGTTCGTGTATTTCTGAAAGCCACTGAAGTGCTGTTCTTGCCAAAAAGTGTTTTTTAGAACTCTCTGCAAGGATGCCCCAGTGAGTAAGACCTGCTGGGGTGCCTGGCACATAATAAGCTGACATTGCTAACTCCTGGGGTTCTGTGTATAACCCAGATTCATAGCCCTTGACATGGCCTGTCAGCTTCCACTGCCTTCGGTTCTAAATTTGTATGATCTTAGCATAATTAGCCCAGTTTTTGTCATTCCACGACTGCTAAGTATGCAGTGACTGTGGCGTGTTATGGCTCCTCTTGGAAGCAGATGACATATCATGAAATATTTATTAAAAAAACAAGTGCAGGCTTTCTTAATTATTACCACTGACTGCTCTCCTCTCAAAGTCCAGGAGACTCGAGTCTGTACAGCAGAACTGCTTGAATATGATAATTTCTTTTGATCTTTAATTTTCCTCCTATGCATTTGGGTACATTTTATGGTTTCTTTGAAAAGCTCCACTCAGACTCACTGGCTGCTTGTTTATTGTCCCCAATCTGCAATGTCTTTTGTTTCATCATTTACATTTCTTAGGCTCTTTCAGATGAATAAATATTGCCCCAACTGCTCTGGCTTAATAAAACTATTATTGCTTATTAACTCTCTGTGCTAGAATTAGCTGGAAAATATGCATTGGGGTTGTTTCCTGGTTTTGTGTGTTAATATTTAAAAAAAAAATCATTTCATTCTCTGGGATCTCTGAAGTTTATCCTTGGCAGTGGGGAGACAGATCTCTGGACATGAGTTAGTGACTCCAGGTCATTGCTACAGAGGACCTGCTTGCTACTTAAAGGAATCACCAGTTTCTGGCTAGACAAGTAGAATTAGAAGGTGAATGTGTATTTCAGCTTCTCACAGACATCCTGGAATCCACAGGAGGAAAACAGAGTCATTAAAGCCATTTGGTCTTGCTTTTCTTCTCTTCCTGTTCCTGGATCATCCTTTTATCTTCTCCCTATTTCTTTCCTTCTTTTTCTCTTGCCCCACAGCTCCCTTCTCTTGTGAATACTAGAAACTTCTTTAATGAATTTTTGTCTGCGACTAAGCCCAAGGGCTGCCCACCTTCACAAAATGGAACCAGAGGGTGGAAATCCTATTCTGTGTGAGGAACATAAGATCATTAAGCATGCAGCTACATTAAAACAGGAACACGTCATCTCTTGGATTTCTTTTGACCTTTTTCAACTGTCCTAAGCCAGACTCCTTTGGGAGAAGACAAAGAAATTGGAATAGAGAGAAACTTTTGTACTAAGTCCTCAAAATATTCATTTATTCTTATACTCTACAGTGAAGGAGGTAGAAGCCAGTTTTCTAATTCCCATTTCATAAATGGAAAAGCTGAGGAATGAGATATTAAGATCTAAAAAAATTCAAATGGAAACTGAGGGTAATTAGAAGGAATATTTAATAAATACTAAATAATATATATGTAATACAGTAAGACATAAAATATAATAACAAAATGATACTGATAAAGCACTCTCCAATTCAAGAGCCAAAATAATACTAACACCATGAAATTCACATGTAGATAGCCCCAGAGCTAACTACTCTCCTGAATTTTGTGATTCTTATTCCTCTGCTTTTTACAAGTAGTATTATTACATTTGTTTACATTTCTAAACAATTTACTATTTCATTTTGGTTATCTTGAAACCCTACTAAAATGGTAACATACTTCAAGTACTTTTGTGACTTTTTTCCACTAATACAGCACAACCCCATCATAACCAATACCTGTGATCCAAAAAATTCAAGCACATGAAATATGGGATCACATTGCTTCCAGATTAATGAAGTGATGACAGCAAGCCCGAAAAGCTAGTTGGCTAGAATTCTGAAAGTCCAGAATCACAGTTCACATCCAGCCTAGCCCTGACTGCTCCTGGTAGCATTTGCCTGCTCCTACTCATTATATGTGAGGTCAGTTATGCAATCTTTGTCACCATTTGGAGGGGAGACACCAAGGAGAGCAAACTGACCTGCACTGGACTCTGACTAGAATGTTTTTAGGTCATTGAGATTTGAGTTATTTTTTAGAGTTTTAACCCCCTCGGTTTTAGCCTCTTTCCATTCCAAATGACTTTTTTTCAGATTTGTGCCTTCTCTGTCTCTCGGTAAGCCTTAGCGGTGATTTGTTGACTTTCCTAGTGTTTTCAAATGACTGACTCTGGCTTGATGGATTATCTCTAATTGAGCATTGTGTTTTTATTTCACTCAAAGAATTCTTTCCCTTCCACTTTCCTTGAATCTTTGTGGTCATTCTTTTTCTAATTCCTTTAACCTATTGCTTAGCCCATTAGTTTTCAGCCTTTCTTCTTTTCCTTTGTGAGCATCTAGAGCCACACATTTTCTTTAAGTACTGGTTTGGATCCATGCCACAAGTCTTGACTTATAGTTTTATAAGTCAGGATAACCTAGATATGCTTCAGTAATAAACAGCTCCAAATTCTCATTTCGTTAAAACAATTAAGGCTATTTCTAATAAGTTCCCAGTCGATGCTGATGCTGATGCTTCATGGACCACTTTTTTGAGTAGCACTGCTTTAAATTCATACTTTCCTCCTTACTCAGTGGTACTTAAGCTAGTAACAGCTATGAAATAAGCTATGTACCTTATGCTATGAAATAGATAACTATGCTCTAACCCTGAAGTCACTTACTCCTTTTTATTTTCAGACATCCTCTGGGGGCTTACCATATTTTTTTAAATATAATTTTTATTTATTTATTTATTTATTATTACATATAATGGATTATTTGCCCCAGGGGTACAGGTCTGTGAATCATCAGGTTTACACCTTTCACAGCACTCACCATAGCACAAACCTTCCCCAATGTTCATAACCCAGCCACCCTATCCCTGCCCCTCCACCCCCAAGTAACCCTGTTTGCTTAGTGAGATTAAGAGTCTCTTATGGTCTGTCTCCTTCCCAATCCCCTCTTGTTTCATTTTTTCCCTCCCTTACCCCCCTGCCCTGCCCCTCAAATTCCTCATATCAGAGAGATCATATGATAATTTTCTTTCTCTGATTGAGTTATTTTGCTCAGCATAATACCCTCTAGTTCCATCCACGTTGTTGCAAATGGCAAGATTTTGTTCCTTTTGATGGCTGCATAGTATTCCATTGTATATATATATACCACCTCTTCTTTATCCATTCATCTGTTGATGGACATCTAGGTTCTTTCCATAGTTTGGCTATTGTGGACATTGCTGCTATAAACATTCGGGTGCATGTACCCCTTCAGATCACTACATTTGTATCCTTAGGGTAAATATCCAGTAGTGCAATTGCTGGGTCATTGGGTAGCTCTGTTTTCAACTTCTTGAGCAAATTCCATGCTGTTTTCCAGAGTGGCTGTACCAGCTTGCATTCCCACCAACAGTGTAGGAGGGTTCCTCTTTCTCCGCATTCTCGCCAACATCTGTCATTTCCTGACTTGTTAATTTTAGCCATTCTGGCTGGTGTGAGGTGGTATCTCACTGTGGTTTTGATTTGTATTTGAGGGACTTATCTTGATGGTATTAATTTTCCTTTCCAGGTAGACAAATTAAGGGACAGAAAAAGGTTTCCTCCTAAGGCAGGTATTTAGTGCTAGAGGCTGACCTCACGTGATCTTACTCAACTGTCTACATGTAGTCAATTCAGAGACCTTAGGTAGTATATCATTCTAAGATGCCCCCATCACTTTCCCCTGAATTCCCCACCTTGAAAGGCACCCAACAGATTGCGATTTTTTTGTATAGGCTAAATCTCAAAATACCTACCATGCCTACATCCCAATTGAATGAGTTTCTTTCCACATAAATCAATGTTGGGGCATCTTATAACCCTATTCCACCACTGATTGGGCCAGAGGTGGGCACCTGACTCAAAGGCAACCTAGTGGGAAAGCTCCAGGCAACAAGGATAATAAGGATTTAACTGGACTACTCTGATTCTTGTTCCCTTGAGCCCAGGTATACCATAGTTCTTGTTCTTCCCATATACCAGGTTAAAAAGCTCATTGTGTTCAAAAGGTTGAAATGTCTGTTGTGATAGGAAACAAGTAAGAGGGCTTTTTTTCCCAAACCTAGGCTCACTGGGACATAACATTTTCTTAGTCAAAGAACAGTGGCATTCCAAGGATGAGAAGTGTGGTGGTCTGCCTCTTCGCAAAGATGAGTGTTTTTAAATTGCCCACTGTGAGACAATAAAAAAGAAAACTTGTGTGTTTTATTATTGTTTTCACATTTTTTATAGACAAGGAAACTTGTTACCTGTCTTGGGACTGAGTATACTCATCAGCTACACTTGGTAGGCCACTGTCAAAAGGACAGGCTTCCAGGGGTTGAATGCTGAAGTCAATGAACAAGAGTTGCACTCTTTTTCTTTGGGTTGTTAGAGGAGGGAGCATCACCTCCCACATAGACTCTAGGAGAAGCAAGCCTGTGATAATGGTGGCATTTGCATGTCTGGGGAGGGGGCACTATATGCTATGAACATGAGAGTTAAATATTAAAGGGAGTGGATGCAGGAACAACGCTGAGTGAATTATAAGAACTTTGTCAATGAAAATCCTAACTGCTACCTGAAATGAGGTATGAATTTTACAGGCTCTTTCCCAAGATTACTGGACTTTCATAGATTCCAGAATTCTTATTCATCCATTTCTCCAAAAAGATGGAGATTATCCACCCACATGCTGGTGGGGCATGGAAAAGGTAGTACTAGATTTGTGCTGATTTTGAAAAATTAAGGAATGTGATGTTTCATGTATCTTTGTGTCAAGAAGCAGTGTCTTATATATTAAGCTGACTTGCTTGTTTCCATATTTATTCTTATAATAACTGCCATGTCTTGAGGAAAGCTAAATGACCCTTTATTCCTTGCAGATAAAAAGGGCCTAGCTGACTCAGAAACTTATTTCAAAATGAATCTTTCCCAAATAGCTGTTCGCTGTTTTGGGTCAAAAGAGTGAAATAAATGGCTTATTTGGAAAATCATGCATTTTCCCTACCCTGTCTGAGCCTTCCGGACAGCATATTATATGCCTACTTCAGTGATACATCTCTTGATGGTTGTCAGCCCAGCCTGTGCTCCTCCAAAGAGACATCAGTGCCTCCCTGACCTTGAATTCACTACTAGGTTATTGCAAGGCTCCCAGAATTCTTTAACACTAGGCTTTCAGAAGCCCCTATTTGCCCATACCTCATGCAAGGATTTTTCTTCCACCACATGAAAGAAGTCACAGAGCATGGATATTATGATAAGCAGGGTTTATTTAAGGCTCCAATGAGAAAGATTTCAATTCTCACCCCCATCATCAAATGCTCTTCTTCATTCAGAGAATTAGGATTTGGCCACAGGATTATTTCAATTCACAGTTCAGCTTAGACAAGGCTGAGAAGTAGTCTGTTTTCTAAATGCACTCATCTTCTTGTGGCACTTTTCTCTGAATCCAGTACACCCTGTTTCCTTGGGGCAATAACAGAACCCACCCCCCATTCTGGCCTTAATTTTTAAAAAATTCTTCCTTCCCTGAAAGCTATGTTAAAGTTAGCCTGGATCAACTTACTCAATGCTGGGACAAATTTAAAATTAGGTATTAATGGTTGTGTTATTTATTTATTGCTACATAATATCAACCCAAAATCTAGTGACTTAATCAGCAATATTGATGTATTATCTCTCCCAGTTTCTGTTGGTCAGATATTTGGAAAAGGATCAGAGGGATGGTTCTCTATTGAGACTCTCATGTAGTTGCAGTCTTGCATTGGCCAGGTCCATAGTCATCTGACTAGGGCTGAAGGACTCACCCATATGCATGGCAGTTTGGTCCTGGCTGTAGACCAGGTGCTCCGGTTTCTCTCGGCGGGGCTGCGTCAATATTCTCAGTCCATGGCAGTTAGCTTTCCCAGCGTGAGTGATCCAAGAGAAAGGTAGAAATTGCAATGCCTTTTATGTTCTAGTCTTGGATGTGACTGTCACTTTTACCATATTCTGTTGGTTGAGGCACTTTAAAACATCTGCAGTTTCCAGGGGAGAGAACGTCATCCCTACCTCCTGATGGAAGAATGTCAAACTCACATTGTAAGACAAGCACGTGGACTGGTATATATATATTATTGAAGCCAGTTTTAGAAAATATTATATGCTATAATGGCTGATTAAAAATTTAATTCATGTCCCAGAGTTGTAATTGTTGGAAACAAGAGTTTCCTAAATTTCTGTGGGTACAAAGCCTTACCACAAAAGTCTGAATACGTGATGTTAGAAGTGAGATTGTCCTTTGCATTGTAATCTAGGATAGCAACCAGAAACTGCCTGAGAGATTTAGAAATGAGTGGGATATAAGAGCTGACTTGGGAGGGCTCCCAAGCATGAAGAAAGGCAAACTATTAGCATTTACAGTTGAGAACGTTCCATACTTCTTTCTCCTCCCCACATTTGCTCAAATTACAGGATTCTAAGGTGGGGAAGCTCTGACTTCACAGACAAGCTCCTTGAGCTTTAAGGATACAGAGTTGGGAGAGGGTAGGTGGGTTGGAGTAGAGAGGGAAATGTGAAGAAGGACAAAAAAGATAAAGGTTTAAGCTTGCAGGGGTGAGTTGAGCTACATAGCCAAAGTGAGTGAAAAGAAAAGGGAGCACTTTGGCCTGAGATGAAGGAGCAGTTGGGAGGACAGTTTGATGGGTCCCTGCAGGGCAATTGTTACCTGTGAGTATAGGAGAGGAAGGATTTGGGGCTATGGGATAGATTTAAGTGAAGGATGGGATTCTCTTTAAATGAATTTGCCCCACTGAATTGTGCTTTTGGAATGGGATTCATCCCAAAGGCTGAACCACTGGGTGCTGGGGTTCAAGAACGCAGAAATTAAAATGTGTCGTGAAAGGTGTGATCTCTGAAGTCACACAGACCTGGGTCTAAATCTTGGCTTATCAAGTACTAACTGTGGGGCTTGGAGTGAACTGTGCACCAACTCTGGGCCTCAGTTTTATCCCTAGTCAAATGAGGTAATGTGTTTCTAAGTCTTCTCTATTAAAATGCTAAATCTTCTCTGGCATTTTAAATACTAGACCTGATGCAGCCCCAGATCATATGACTTCCTGCAGTTTGGCATCCAGGCAAAATCAGGGCTTTGAAAAAGAGTCCCTGAAACAGAATAATAAGAGGAGTTGCTTAAAATAGAGGTTCTCCAGCAAATCCAGGGCACAGGACTCTTCATTTAAGACAATTAAAGCTTTCAGCCCTTGCTGCGGAAACTGGGACATTCCACCTGGCTCCTCAGCTCCTATTTGGCATATCATTCGGATCAGGGAGGAAAGTAAGTTGTGGGAAAATCAAGTAGAATTCTTTAAAAAAAAACAAAAAACAATGAAAATTATGATATGTCCTCATTAGATTTTAACTCCTCTTCAGGGATACTGAAAGTGAATGTAAAGGTGGAAACCGAGGCAAATACCAACTTTCCCTTAAAATTTATTTCATCTGGGAAACTACTCAGAGATTTTCTTCTTACTTAAGGCTTAGTTAAGTGGATTTTTCCCTCTCTCCTATACAGGGGAGGAATTTCAATATGATTCATTCACAATTTGAAATTATTTTTAAAGATTCTACATTTTTCCCATCACTTTCCTCACCCTTAGGGTTATGGTTGAATTGAGTCTTAGGTTGCTGATGGTGGTAATGATCGTAACTGAATATGAAAAACCTGCACTATTCCAAAGCCCTCTTTTACCTTCAAGTCAGTTATTTCTTCCTTCTCTTCTTCCTACCCTTCTATCTCTAGGCATCATCTTCATGACCATCAACTCTGCCACTTTTTAAGCCAGTCTCAATGCTTCAAACTTTTCATATATTCTCTCATCTGATTTTCATGGCAACTCTCTTGAGTCTCTCGTCATTAACTCCAATTTAGAGGCAGGAAATACAAACCCAGCATGATTAATTAACCTGTCCAAGGTCCCACAGCCAGCAAGATGGCAGAGCTAGGATTTCCTGATGCCAACATAGTTCTCTCAGAACTTGCAAAATACTTCATTTATTTTTCGACTCCACCGCTAGCACTGTTTGCTGACTTTTCTCCTCCCAAAACACACAAGTAATGCTTTTCAAGAACTCCCGTAAAAATAATGACAAGTTGATCATCATTGCCTTATTGTTTAAAAAAAATAGACTATATTTAGGGAAGTTTTAAGTTTACAGAAAATTGGCCAGAATGTACAGAGAATTCTCATACAACTTTCCTGCCCAGTTTCCATATTATTAACACCCTGCATTAAGTGTGCCACATTTGTTAAAATTGATGCACCAAAATTGACATATTATTACTAATTAGAAACCATAGTTTCCATTAGAGTTCTGTGTTGTATGGTTCTATACATCCTGACAAATGCATTGCCATGTGTCCTCCATTACAGTATCAGACAGAATAGTTTCACTGACCAAAAAATCTCCTTACTCCACTTATTTATTCCATCCCCCAATCCCTGACAACCACTGATATTTTCACTGTCTCTACAGTTTTGCTTTTTCATGGTGTCCTATAAGCAGAATCAAATAGTATGTCGCCGTTTCAGACTAGTTTCTTTCCACTGAGCAAATCACATTAGGAAGTTCCTAAGGTTTTCAAGAAGGAAGAGAGGCATCCTATTCAGCACCTGGTTGTATCCCAAACCATCAGACTCACTGCTTCTGCTTCTGCTCTCAATGTGGGAGAAAAGGCATGACTGGACAATAAATTTAGAGAGTTCATGGAGGTAGTATGTCTGTAAGAGGGAGCCGATCTATGCCCATGGGCCACCAGAACTCAGGTGTAGAGAAAAGATGAGAATAGGGTGCTCAGATTTAGTGGAAACTACCTATGTAGAGGGCAAACTGGCTGTGTCAAAGGGCTATATCTTGATGGCACTGGCAAGGAAATAATGGGCAAATCCAGTGAGAAATTATCAGTAGTAGGGAAAGGGGTCTTGGGATAGAGTGTCTCACTTAGCTGGCCTTTTGTAGTCTGTGCAGCATACAATGACTTTTCAGACCACGCACTATCACCTTTCACGAGACGGAGAAAGGAAAGAGTTATATGGTCAGTGTGGCAAAGGGACACTCACATTCAGAAGCGGTCATTACTGCCCACAAAGAGAAGAGCCAGTTCATCATGGTGCTGCGATAGGAGGACATACATAAACTTTAGTTTATTTCCTACCTTTCCCCAGAGTAGATGACCAAAGGCAGGGTTGGGGATGGGATGGGAAGTGTGGGAGCACATATACGCTTCCCTCCAAATTTCTGGTCCCCAAGCCTAAGCGTGTGCTGGGGGAGAGGAAAACCCTTTGAGCTGAATAGAGTATTGGACTGAAGATAGGAAAGACTGAGTCTCAACTTACGTGAGACTGGTTGAATAGTTAAAAATGACTGAAGGGTCATGGAATTGAAATGAGAGATAGTAAAAGAGTTTCTCTATAGTGAGAAAGGTGAGATTTGACAAAGCACAGTTAATAACACATAAAAAAAATGAAATTCTTTCATGTTTATGACTCAGGAAATTGAGACTGTCATCAAACTGGCTCCATATAATAACTCACATTGGTATAGTGCCTTCTAGTTTAAAAAACGCTCTCATATCTTTTTCTCCATTGCTCCTTTTAGCAGCCCTGAGAGTTAAATAGGATGAGTATTATTTCCAATTTCTAAGATAAGGAATCTAAGGTTTCAAGTGAGGAAGTGACTTGACCAAAGCTACATGGTCATTAAGCAGCTTACCCGTTATTAATGTCCAGGCTGTCTGAATTCCCTTCTGTTTTCCTGACTACCATGATATATTAAGAAAACAACTTTAGAATTCAGATAAATCACTAATGTAAAGAAAATGGTGTATTCAAAGGAAATGTTTCAAATGGATAGAGAATGAAGGAAATATGAGAGTGTTTTCCACAGTGAGATCTGTGCTCCACACACATTCAAATCTCCAGGGTATGAATCTACTAAAACAGCACATTTTTAGGGCTCATCTTCAGACCTTTTGAAGCAAAATTTTGGGGGCCAGGGCCCCACATTCTATCTTTTTAACAAACTCTCTCAATGATCTTTACTCATTCCAAAGGTTAAGAATGACTGACACTAAGACTTCCTGTTTCTCCAGCTCTTTTTCCTTAGATCTTGCTGAGAACCAGACACAGTATTTTGATAATACTTGAGGCCACTTATCTCATTTAATCTGCACAAAGTTTCAGCAAGATACGTGCTATAATCCCCATTTCAGTTAAGAAAACGGAGTCATAGTCATTCAAGTAACTTGCCCAAGGTCATACCGTGAGTAGGCAGAAGAGCTAAGATCCAAACCCAGGCTCATCCAAACACGTGAGCCTGTATTTCTAAGTTTTAGGCTCCCCTTTCTCTTTGTTCATATTCTGCTTGCACATTGCCTAAATGTTATAAGCCCTCTGATTCTAGCAAAACATGTTGCTCTCTCCTGTCTGGGGGGAAAAAAAGGTCAAACATATCCGGAGTCAGGCAACTTAACTGAGGTTAGATAAGCTCATATTTCAGTCCTACAAAAGTCATCAGAAGATTGCTTTTAAGGGATGCTGTTTACACACTGATTTAGCTCTCAATAATTTATTAACCTATTAATATCTCTCCTTTTTTCAATTTTATTCTCAGAGGAAACAGCCAATTTTTTTCTTAGGGTGTGTTTAGTGTGAGGATGTGGAGTATAGGATTTTTAATGAGTTTTCCATTATTGCTCGAGATTTTGCACCTTGAGAATATCAAAAGCTAGAGGAGGTGCTGGTGCAGGAAATGGGAAAAGAGCCCACCGGGGGCTTTTCTCTCTTTCTTCTGAAGTATCCATTCAGTAAGAGATCCTCTGAAGTTCAGTCTTTCCTTCCCAGCCTGACTCAGAATCGTGTCCCTTCATGCCTGTGTCAGTAACTTATCCTCATAACTCTAGATGTTCCCTGGAAGCTCTTGTGCATGCTGTGGTCCGTGTTCATGGAGTATATAGAGAACCCTTGCTGGGTACTCAATAGAAGGGGTTGATTATAGGGATCTAGCGTTAATGAACTCTGTTATGGGAATAATTCCACATCGTCACACTGCACACTTTAAATATATTATGTATATTTAATATATTTACATATATTCTGAATACATAACAATTTAATGTGTCAATTATATGTCAGTATAGCTGATCTAGTTATGGAGGTTGAAAGAAACGAGAGTGAACAGGGAAAGGTGGGCCAGCCCAGAATTTAACAATTTCAGGAAGGTGCTTCAATGACTAGACCAGGAGAGAGTAGGAGAGGGAATGGTGTTAGAATTCAGGAGTCAGGAATGCCTGGGTGGAGCTGGCCCAGGGGACAATGTGGCTGGGACTGTAAGGTGAAACATGGAGTCTGGAGAAGGTGCTACTCACTGTGAGCTGGAGCTAACACAGAGTTTTCCCAAAGGGGGTGAGGAGCACAGAGGAAATGTGTATCTAGCAGGAACTTGGAACATGGAAGACATACAGCCATTGACAAGATGCTGAGAAGCATCATGCCTTAAGTAGAGAGCAAGAGAGGGAAATATCCTGGCTGCTCCTTTCTTCCTGCCTTCCAGTCTGTCAACATTGCCTCCCATTGGATGAACCTGGCCAGAAACCAGTTAGCAAAGGAGCCTGGGAATTGTAGTTTTCAGCCACCCACTTCCTGTGGTACAAAGCAGAACAGAGAAAGTGTAGGAACAGATCTGAGAGCAACCAGGCAAATGATCAGCACAGGAATCAGAGGGAAATGACATGTGAGTGACAACACCAATGTCGCTTATGAACAGAGGCCATGAAATCTGGAAACACTAAAGAATATATGCAATACATGGTTTACTGATACTACATCAGAATATATGGGTTCACTGACATTAGAGAATATGTTCAATGTTTTGACCCTCGTTAGTATTACATAGTTCAGTGAACTATGGAAATTGCACAGTAATGGTACATTAATGCATTTCCATCAAATTCTATACCGGCATCTGAGATCAGTTGTTTCCCACAAATTGTGCCTCTGATTTTCATTGTGTAAGCCTGCATTGTTAGCATATCCCAGAAGAACTGTGTTCAATCTGTTTTTTTAATCATCTATGTTTCCATCTGCCTCTTATACTTTAACTTGTTTAATTAGCTACCGTTAAACATTAAACTTCATCTCCAGTTTATTCCAGAAAGAAATATGAGCAAAGCTGCCACAAAGTAAACCTCTATTCTCACAAGTCCGATTTCCTGAGAAGGAACTGAGGCCCTAGTGGTCAGGATGTGCTGAAGAAATAAATCAACAGGTTTGTGGCTATGTGCTACAGTTCATTTCAAAATGGTGGATTGTCATGCAGAAATCTAGAAATACTATCCACCAGCATGTAAGAAATCAAGAAACATGAGAAGTGCCCCTGGAGGAACACAGTTTGAATGGTAAGAAAGGAGTGGAAGTTTATTCCTTATGGACTTAGAAATGAAAGTTCAAAGAAAGAGAAATGTAGTCAGGTTATTAGGTCAGAAGTTACTCTTAAGAATCTTCAGAGATTATGCACGATGGGCAGAGCCTGTGAACTATTTTCTCTTTCACCTTCCTATCTAAATTATTAGTCTTAATGCTCACTTACTTGTCCAAGATTTTCCCACTCTTTAGTCCTTGGCAACAAGTCTTATAAAGCCTCCTGTCACCTTTGTTTTGGTCTTGCTTATATTCGCCTGCATGTCACTTTATATCAGATCCACATTTACTCCCGCCTTGTTCACTGCAGTAGCTTCCAAATGGGCCCTCATTTTGACTTATTCATTTACTTAATAAATCTTCTAATTTTTATTTCCATGTGGTAACTTGAGTGATAATTCTAAAATCCTGGTCTAAACCTCTAATTCCTTGGTTAAAACCAATAGTTGTCTGTTTTCCTTTTAACTGAAATCTATTAAGACTTGCCATTGAACACAGAAAAAATAATTAACTTTTTAGAATGGCATATAAGACCCTTCCTGATCTGACTCCCACCTGACTTTATAGCTCCTCTCCTGCAATTTCTCAATCTTTAAGGATCTTGTCATTCTAAGGAACAGAACCTGACTGAAAATAGTTCAGATGTGGATACAACACTATCAGCATCTGTTTAAGTCTTCAGCATTGTTTATCAAATATTTCCAGTCCTCTACCTTCGTAGTGCATGGTGGCCTTGTATTTCCCCTGATGTCTAAGTGGGTCTGTATGACTAGTTTTGGCCAATGTGTTTTGCATGGTTGTAATGTGGAGCACTTCCGGACTGGAACATTTAATCTTTGTTGTAAGACTTTCCACAGGGTTTGACGATGCTCAGCATGGTGGCTGTTCTGTCAGCTTTCTTCCCTGAGTAAGACTTGGAGCAAAGCTACAAGGTGATGGGCAACATCTTGTTATAAGCTTCTAAGTTTGGGTGATAGTTATTACTATAGTGCAGGGTTGGCAGACTTTTTCTATAAAAGCTTTGCAGACCACATAGGTAGTTGATTCTTCTCCTTTTCCTTCTTTATGACTCTTAAAATTGTAAAAACAATTCTTAGTTCAGGTTCTCCAAAAACAGACCCCAGGCGGGATTGTCCCAAGGGCTATAGTTTGCCATCGCCTGCTATAATGTAACATGGTGTGTTTTGACTAATGCAAAAGACAGGAAACGAAATACATGTGGTTCTTTCAGGACTGCCTTTTTCCATGAGTCTGTTTAGTTCTTGCTTATCTCTGGACCAGCAAAGGAGACTTCCTCTCCTTTCTTGCCTTGCACATGGCTTCATATAGTCACCACGGTTGGCTCAATATGGCTGCCCTTGTCCCAACTTTTCAGCTTAAGTATCTCTGGTCAGTTAGTTCAAGTTCTCTGAAGACCATCTGACTGGTTACTTACCAACCATGTATTGGTAAGGTATACATCTTTGATCCAGTCAGCATGAGCTGAGCTGGTTGTAGGCATACAGAACCAGCCTTTCCAGGAGCCGAGGTAAGGACAGGCTCTAGAAGAGACCATGAACTGGAGATGCTTATAGATGTTCCTAATAGAGTACTCTACCATTTGTATAGACCCTTTCCCCTCCCCTTGTTTGGTATTGGTGGTATGTTTCTTTTCCCTGCTCTTCACTTGGCAGTCTTCAACCATTTCTCATGATTCAGCCTCAGTATCACCTTCTCTGCGAGGTCTTTAATTAACCATTAATATCACCTCCTGTCTGCCATTCAGCTTGCTAGACAAAGTTAGCATCTCCTCCTCTGTAATCCTGTAGTACTCATGTAAACATACCAAATCAAGATAATGTAATGATTACAAGTATTCATTAAATTAAAAAGGGCTCGATTGGGGTGCCTGGGTGGCTCAGTCAGTTGAGTGTCCTACTCATGGTTTTGGCTCAGGCCATGATTTCAAGGTCCCGGAATTGAGCCCCATGTCAGGCTCCATGCTCAGCGGGGATTCTGCTTGAGGATTTTTCTTCCTCTCCCTCTGCCCCTTCCCCCTGCTCACATGCATTCTTTTTATCTCTCTTTCTCTCTCTCAAAGAAGTAAATCTTAAGGGTGGGGGGGCTTGATTTAATGGAAGAGAGCATAGTTTATTCACTGTCATAACAGCTTCTATTTTGCTGAGGAGATGCTACCTCNACATGCATTCTTTTTATCTCTCTTTCTCTCTCTCAAAGAAGTAAATCTTAAGGGTGGGGGGGCTTGATTTAATGGAAGAGAGCATAGTTTATTCACTGTCATAACAGCTTCTATTTTGCTGAGGAGATGCTACCTCCTCAGTCCTTGAGGGACAGTGTCCAATCATAATTTTTATCATTCCATATTTAGATTTGTCTTTGGCAACTATAGCTGAGGTCCTTAGTAATGATAATTACTACAAAATAGAGAGGCAAAGAATTTACGCTTTTCTTTAGTGATACATAAACTTATGTTTATTTTGTTTATTTTTTTATACTTTAATGTATTTTAATAGCAAACTTACAGGAACAGCACAGAAGACAGACAACATTAAAAACATGTACTTGCATGTAGGACAACTGAGTTAGAAAAGTACAGCGAATGGATGGATCTACTGTATGATAAAAATGCTACAAACACCATTTAGTTGCCGTCAATAAGAAATTTACTTGTTTTAAAAAAATCCAAATGCTGGCATTGTCCAGAAAAATTTACAGGTTTATTTATAATTGTTATAAAGTTGAACTGCTGAAACGTGTTCACTGAAACATTTTGACTTGCATTAATGCTTTATGTCCCCACATTTATATTAAAAATTCACACACAAATGAAAATGGAAAAACTGCCAATACCTGATTTCTGTCCCCTATTTTTCCACTTGCAATCATATACTTAGGTACCTTTTGACCCCATGGAAAAAAAATATCTAACGTTCAGAACTACCAATAACAGGAAGAAGAGAAATTTTTTTTTTTTAAAGAATGAAATGTTTTCCATCATAGTGGATTCTTAAGCACGTTCTTCACGTATGCGGCACGCTAGCTGGATGTCTTTTGGCATAATTGTGACACTTTGGCATGGATAGCAAACAGGTTGGTGTCTTCAAAGAGGCCCACCAGATAGGCCTCGCTTGCCTCCTGCAAAGCACCAATAGCTGCACTCTGGAAGCGCAGATCTGTTTTGAAGTCCTGAGCAATTTCTCGCACCAGACGCTGGAAAGGAAGTTTGCAGATCAGAAGTTCAGTGGACTTCTGATAACGTCTAATTTCACGGAGTGCCACAGTACCAGGCCTGTAACGATGAGGTTTCTTCACCCCTCCGGTAGAGGACGCACTCTTGCGAGCGGCTTTGGTAGCCAGTTGCTTCCTCGGTGCTTTACCCCCGGTCGATTTGCGGGCAGTCTGCTTTGTACCAGCCATGGTACAGAAACCTCCTTACTTAACCCACTTCTCCTTTGGCTGGAGCTCGGCGAGCAAGAGGCGGCGCCAGTGTTGGCGAGCGACGGCCTAACCTTATGTTTATTAAAAATGAGTTTTCAGAACTGCAGAAATTGCAAAATCTATAGGCAGTGCTGTGTAAAACTTAGCTCCCAAATAAAATTATAGCCTGAAGGTTAACAAGAATTAGATAAGTGCTCCCTGGAGCCTAAATCCACCTGATGGGTTTTTTTTGTTTGTTTGTTTGTTCCTTTTGCCTCCGGTGCAGTGCAACGTAACAGCTTTTTTAGGGAGTTGGGATATAACTTCAGTTACCAAACTGCCACCAGCTGGCTTAACGTTAATAAAACATCAAGCTGCTAAATATGCCATGCCTTTTTGGTTCCAGAAGTTAATATGTATACTGAATGCTTACTGTTTCTGGAATGCAGGCCAAAAATAAATAGAACAATATGCATAAAATATTTATTCATTTTAAATTATTATTTGGCAACATATGGATCCCATCATGTCACCTTTTAAACATTTAGTAACTTTTTTTGAACATGCGATGCCATTTAAAAGCAAGAGTTGCCTTCTTTCTTTTAATTTTTAATTTTTTAAAAAAATTTAATTGACATATAATGTATTATTTGTTTCAGGGTATAGGTCTGTGATTCATCAGTCTTACACAATTCACAGCACTCACCATAGCACATACCCTCCCCAGTGTCCATCACCCAGCTACCCCATCCCACCCACCTCCCTCCCCTCAAGCAACCCTCAGTCTGTTTCCTGAGAAAAGAGTCTCTTATGGTTTGTCTCCCTCTCTCATTTCATCTTGTTTCATTTCTCCCTCCCTTCCCTTATGATCCTCTGTCTTGTTTCTCAAATTCCTCATATCAGTGAGAACATGATAATTGTCATTCTCTGATTGACTTATTTAGCTTAGCATAATACTCTCTAGTTCCATCCATTTGTCGTTGCAAATGGCAAGAGTTTGGTTTTTTGATGGCTGGATAATATTCCATTGTATATATACACCACATCTTCTATATCCATTCATCTGTTGAAGGACATCTGGGCTCTTTCCATAGTTTGGCTATTGTGGACATCGCTGCTATAAATGTTGGGGTGGGTCACTACATTTGTATCTTTAGGTAAATGCCCAGTAGTGAAATTGCGGGGTCATAGGGTATCTCTATTTTCAACTTTTTGAGGAACCTCCATACTGTTTTCCAGAGTGGATGCACCAGCTTACATTCCCAACAACAGTGTAGGAGGGTTCCCCTTTTTCCACATCCTTGCCAACATCTGTCGTTTCCTGACTTGTTGATTTCAGCCATTCTGACTAGTGTGAGGTGGTATCTCATTGTGGTTTTGATTTGTATTTACCTGATGCCAAGTGATGTCGAACTTTTTCATGTGTCTGTTGGCCATTTGGATGTCTTCTTTGCAGAAATGTCTGTTCATGTCTTCTGCCCATTTCTTAATTGGATTATTTGTTCTTTGAGTGTTAAGTTTGATAAGTTCTTTATAGATTTTGGATATTAGCCCTTAATCTGATATGTCATTTGCAAATATCTTCTCCCATTCTGTCAGTTGTCTTTTGATTTTGCTGACCGTTTCCTTTGCTGTGCAAAAGCTTTTGATCTTGATGAATTCCCAGTAGTACACTTTTGCCCTGGCTTCCCTTTTCTTTGGTGACATTTCTAGGAAGGAGTTGCTGCAGCTGAGATCGACGAGGTTGCTGCCTGTGTTCTCCTCAAGGATTTTGATGGATTCCTATCTCACAGTGAGGTCTTTCATCTATTTTGAGTCTATTTTTGTGTGTGGTGTAAGGAAATGGTCCAGTTTCATTCTTCTGCATGTGACTGTCCAATTTTCCCAACACCATTTGTTGAAGAGGCTTTTTGTCATTGGACATTCTTTCCTGCTTTGTTGGAGATTAGTTGACCATAGAGTTGAGGGTCCATTTCTGAGCTCTCTATTCTGTTCCATTGATCTATGTGTCTGTTCTTGTGCCAGTACCATATTGTCTTGATGATTACAGCTTTGTAATAGAGCTTGAAGTATGGAATTGTGATACTGCCAACTTTGGTTTTCTTTTTCAACATTCTTCTAACTATTCAGGGTCTTTTTTATTTCTATATAAATTTTAGGATTCTTTGTCCCATTTCTTTAAAAAAAGTTGATGGTATTTTGATAGGGATTGCATTTAATGTATAGATTGCTCTAGGTAGCATAGACATTTTCACAATATTTATTCTTCCAATCCATGAGCATGGAATATTTTTCTATTTCTTTGTGTCTTCCTCAGTTTCTTTCATGAGTAGTCTATAGTTTTCTGAGTACAGATTCTTTGTCTCTTTGTTAGATTTATTCCTAGGTATCTTATGGTTTTGGGTGCAACTGTAAATGGGGCCAACTCCTTAATTTCTCTTTCTTCTGTTGGTTAGGACTTCTAGTACTATGTTGAATAGCAGTGGTGATAGTGGACATCCCTGCCATGTTCCAGACCTTAGGGGAAAAGCTTTCAGGTTTTTCCCCATTGAGAATGATATTCACTGTGGGTTTTTCATAGATGGCTTTATGATATTGAGGTATATACCCTCTATGCCTACACTGAAAAGTTTTGATCAAGAAAGGATGCTGTACTTTGTCAAATGCTTTTTCAGCATCTATTGAGAGGATCATATGGTTCTTATTATTTCTTTTATTAATGTCTTGTATCACATTGATTGATTTGCAGATGTTGAACCAAACTTGCAGCCTAGGAATAAATCTCACTTGGTCCTGGTGAATAATCCTTTTACTCTACTGTTGGATCCTATTGGCTAGTATTTTGGTGAGAATTTTTGCATCCATGTTCATCAAGGATATTGGTCTGTAATTCTCCTTTTTGATGAGGTCTTTGTCTGGTTCGGGGATCAAGGTAATGCTGGCCTCAAAATAAGTTTGGAGGTTTTTCTTCCATTTCTATTTTTTGGAACAGTTTCAGGAGAATGGTATTAATCCTTCTTCAAATGTTTAGTAGAATTCCCCTGGGATGCATCTGGCCCTGAGCTCTTGTTTGTTAGGATAATTTTTTTAATAAAGATTTTATTTATTTACTTGACAGAGAGAGATCACAAGTAGGCAGAGAGGCAGGCAGAGAGAGAGAGGAGGAAGCAGGCTCCCTGCCAAGCAGGGAGCCCAATGAGGGCCTAGATCCCAGTACCCTGAGATCATGACCTGAGCTGAAGGCAGAGGCTTTAACCCACTGAGACACCCAGGCACCCTGTTGGGAGACTTTTGATGACTGCTTCAATTTCCATACAGGTTATGGGTCTGTTCAGGTTCTCTATTTCTTTCTGGTTCAGTTTTGGTAGTTTATATGTCTCTAGGAATGCATCCATTTCTTCCAGATTGTCAAATTTGCTGGCATATAGTTGCTCATAGTATGTTCTTATAATGGTTTGTATTTCTTTGGTGTTGTTTGTGATATCTCCTCTTTCATTTGTGATTTTAATAATTGGGGACCTTTCTCTTCTCTTTTTGGTAAGTCTGGCCAGGGGTTTATCAATCTTATTAATTCTTTCAAAAAATAAAAAATAAAACAACTCCTAGCTTCATTGATCTGTTTTACTGTTCTTTTACTGTTGTTTTGGTTTCTGTTTCATTGATTTCTACTCTGATCTTTATTATTTCTCTTCTCCTGCTGGGTGTTGGCCTTCTTTGCTGTTCTTTCTCCAGCTCCTTTACACGTAGGTTTAGGTTGAGTACTTGAGACCTTTCTTATTTCTTAAGAAAGACTTGTATTGCTATATATTTTCCTCTCAGGACCGCTTTTGCTGCATCCCAAAGATTTTGAGCAGTTGTGTTTTCATTTTCATTTGTTTTCATCAATTTTTTTAATTCTTCTTTAATTTCCTGGTTGACCCATTCATTCTTTAGTAGGATGCTCTTTAGCCTCCAGGTATTTGAGTTCTTTCCAACTTTCCTCTTGTGGTTGAACTAGTTTCAAGGCATTGTGGCCTGAAAATATGGAAGGAATGATCCCAATCTTTTGGTACTGGCTGAGACCTGATTTGTGGCCCACAATGTGATCTATGCTGGAGAATGTTCCATGCGCACTAGAGAAGAGTGTGTATTCTGTTGCTTTGGGATGGAATGTTCTGAATATATCTGTGATGTCCATTTGGTCCAGTGTGTCATTTAAAGCCTTTATTTCCTTGTTGATCTTTTGCTTAGATGATCTGTCCATTTCAGTGAGGGGGCTATTAAAGTCTGCTACTATTATTGTATTATTGTCAGTGTGTTTCTTTGATTTTGTTATTAATTGGTTTATATAATTGGCTGCTCCCATGTTTGGGGCAGTGTTGCTGGACCAAGCTGGACTAGGTTCCCTTCCAAAGCCACTGATCAGGAAGGAAAGGAAGCATCTAAGGAGGGACGAAGAAATGGCAGGCCCTCTAGGAAGAGCCCTACACTCTTACCATCCCTCTAGGGAAGCAAGGGAGAAAGAGAGGAGAGGCCAGGCACACATAGTACATGACATTTATCCCCTCTGAAAGTAGGCCCTTCAACATCCTTAAATTTCAGCAACTCGTCCCTTCTTGGGGGACCAAGTTTCTTGCTACTCATCCTAGAAAGGTATGAATCAGATTAGGTAGGCATAAGAAATGAAGGAAACAGTGTTGACTAAGCCTAGAGAGCAAATGTGCCTCACTTTATTGGCCATACAAACATACTACAGTCAGAATAGAATAGTGTCTACCAAGTGCAAGATTTATGTCATCCCTGACCTTTGTCAATTTCCATTGAACAAAACTTGTCAATTGCTTATAAACCTCTGGTCCTTGGATCCTAAATAGTACAATATTTCAGACTTCAACCAAACTCCTGGCCCTGATATAGCCATTCTTTTTATTTGTGACCCCCTTTATCTTACCGGTCTTCTTGCTGCCCACCTGCCTGCCTGACCATGCAGAGATCCCTGACTTCTATTTGAATGACTTCACATCTTTTACTCAAGATTCTGATCCTTGAGTTTTAAAAGATTAGGCATATGCGCAGGCCACATTTTCCCATAGGAAAGCTTTTTGTTTCTTTTTAAATAACAACAGAAGAGCTATTTACGAGGAGCCAATTTAGTAACATTCATTTCCGAAGTCACTTTCATTTTATAGGCTTTAAATAAATTTGCAAAATCATGTAACTTCATGGTAATAACATGACCTGGAAATTACAAGGTAATTAAACTCAAAACATCTAAGAATAGTACTCCAAGAATAATTTACTTCTCCGTGCCAGGAGTCAAGATTTTTTGCTGCTAAGCACTAATGCAGAATGACTTAGTACTGCAAGTTCCAAGCTGCCACACTCCAGGAATTATGGGGGGCCACCTCTGTACTTGCCTAGTGTAATTGATGAGCACATGGAGAGGAAGCAGTGGCATCATAAGAATGTTTGGAGATGACTTGTTACGAAAGTTTATTGTAATTTTAAAGCAAGTTCTGTGTTCCTGAAGAAAGTGAATATGGCCATCTGGGTGTCCTGTATAAAGAACTGCTGCCCTCACAGTCAGCATTCAGTTAAACCTGGATCAGTCTCAAAGTTTGAAACTGGAGGTGATAGTTTGATGGTATAGCTTGAATTTAGTAATATATAGAAAAGTCCTAGAAGAGATTTTTCCACAGTAAAAATGGCAAGTTTTCAGATCACAGTTTGGACTGTCCAATCTCAGTGGGAAAGAATCCAAAGCCAAGCATTTTTTCCTAAAACCTGAGGTCAATTGCCTGCCCCAAAGGCAGCTGGCCAGCAAACATGGTGGCCATCTTGATATAGACACTATTCTCTTGGACTGACCTTATCTGCCTCACCAGAAGGCTGGCACTGAGGGGGCTGTTTTTCTGCTGAAAAGAAAGAAATAAAATACTTGAGGTCACCTCCATATTATCTTCTTGGGCCTCCTGAGAAATGATAAAGAGACATACTGACTTTCCCGCCTGCTGAGGAGCTGGCATTGTCTATAGTGTGTTGTGGCTCAGTTGAAGTGGCTGTGAATGCACTAGAAAGAGAATCAATGTTGCTGTCTCTTTAGGGCCTCGGGTTGGCTATCCCCTCAACATCATGTCATTTCTCTTCTCAAGGTTGCCCTCTCATGTGATTTTTTCTTCTAAGCTCTGATTATCTTTCCTGAAATTTACCTCTTCAGACCTAGGGAAAGTAACCATTCCACTCTTATTAACCCCGGGGTACTGCACTATTCCTTGTGGTTTCCCTACAACTGTACACATCTTCCAAATATCCCCTTTGTTAAGCCCTCCTTGGATTGTCCTAATTTGAATGAACCATCTGTTTCCAGTTGGAATTATGACTGATATTCTTACTAATGTTTGGGGTGGCTGGGTGTTAGTTAAATATTTGTCATTGAAATCTATTTTAATCGTTAACAGTATGTGATCTGTGGAATACAAATTTTAGTTCTTTATGGTTGTCTTTATTTTTGTTTTAGTGATTTGTGAGCTAGAGTGTAGTCCATTTTTATAAATGATTCCTGAATATTTAAAAAGTCATATTCTTTATGTGGAAAACAAGGTTCTATATAGATTCTACTAAACTTAAAAACTAAATAAGACTCATCAACAGTCACAAGAGAGAACTTCAGACATGAATTTTCTCCTATAAAATGTAGTAAGGTTGAAAAATGTAAGTCAACCCCCCCACATCTGTAAAGAAAGAGTAATTATAAGCTACCATGAGTAGAAAACCAGGCCAGGGGACAAGTTGGGGCTGGGCCATCTGCCAAGTCCACTTACAAGCTCCGTTTACCTGGGTCAGACCCTCAGAACTTCAGGATTTAGGAAAATCATACATAGCTCCATTCCAAAGACCTTTGGGGCACTCGTGTAATTAGACCTGCAAGTGCCAAATCCATGAATACCAAGTGACCTGTGTCCAAATCCAGTCGCTTGTGTCACTGGCCAAGGTGCCCATAGCTACGATGAAGGCACAGTCTGAGCTACCTAAGGACAGAGTGCTGGTATGAATGCACACATATGGGTCATAGACATGAAGACAGTGTCTGGTGCAGGGAGTGCAAGGCACGTGTGTGCTATGGCTGCATGAAGCCTATGAGGACAAGACAGATGTGTTAACAGAAACTGCAGAGAAAGCAGAAAGCTGAGCAATTCAGAGATTTCCACATTTTTCTCTTGGCCTCTGTTTTTGAAGCTGTTTCTGTAAGGCTAATTCTAATAAGGGACGTGAACACAGATTAAACTTTTAATTAATGAACATTAAGTTTTAATGCTTGATATTGTACATATCTTTAATCATTTTGTATGTTTGATTCACTAGTGACTGAAAAAGAGGAAATAAAATTTCTCATCATGATTGTGTTTGTCAATTTCCGCCTAGAATCTCTTTTCTTCATCACTATAACTTATCTGTCATGGGTCCCATTTCCTGATCTTGGTTGTCCAAGGTAACAGTTATCTTTCAGTTAATTTACCCTAAATCATTATTGATTGGTAGTAAATTAATATGTTGTTTGAATCCATAGTCTATATCTAGAAAGCCCCTCTACTTAACAAATATGTTCAGTTCTGAAAGATTCTACTCATAAGTCAAAGAGACCACTAATGCCTTTTGTGGCTGTATTTAATGGGCTTTTGATCTAGTGCGTTTATTTGCTCATATTTATAGTAGCATGCATCAATGAGAGTCCCAATGTTGAGAGTGCATAATTAGAGGTTCTTCTGTATTAACTTACATCATATATCTGTTCCACAATGAGGAAGAGATGAAATACATATTGGGAGTCAGAGAAGACATATGTAATTCAGATCCCTCTTCTAGAAAGAACTCCCTACTCACTGCAAGATGTGTGGTTAACTGACAGCCTCCAGCTTTTCCTCCTTTGCTGAACCCTAGCTTTTCAGCCAAGGTCACAGTCTTTCCAGGGAAGCTCCAGCTCATGAGTGAGCAGCACAGTGGTATAGGACTTAACATTATCTACCCAAAGAAAGACTCCTCCAAAGGGTAGTCTGCACTTTGCAGAGTCCTGTTGCATTGTCAGATCTATAGAATCTCCCTGTCCAATTCAGCTTTCTCCCTTTTCCTTTTACAAATGTTACTTTTCAATAAATTTCATGCACTCCTAATTCATTCTTAACATCAATTTCAACATCAAGGCCCCAACTGACACCAGAGTTAATAAAAAATGTACATTCCAATCCAGTTCTTTTATTTTCTCTCCATGTTGCTTTTATAATCCTTCTACGAAGATTAAAGATTTTATTTCAATGGTGGAATTGGTTTTTATTTCAACCAATGAAGTAAAGTGCACAACAGATTCATCAATAGGTTCAGGAAACCATTAGTTCATAGTACTCTTACAACCTTTGCTCAGTCTTCAAGTATTTTGCCTGAGCCAACTCAATAACATTGAGGCACAATTGTTAGGTTACAGAAGCCACTGATCTCCTACAAGGTACTGCAAGGAACTGATGCATTGATTCCATCCGGGGACGCAAATCTGCATCCATGTGAGGAGAGATCATGCAGGGAGATGTGGTATTTTAGGTAGTTTCAATTCTCAATGGGCAGTGTTTGTTTTGAGAGGTTTGGTCTTCATCTATACCTTTACTGTTCTTTTAAAAAAAAGGTTAGAATATGAGGAAGAATTTAGTAAACCGTGTTTGAGCAGGAGGGGGTCAGAGAGTAAAGTGAAGTGAATTCTAAACAAGGGAAACCTGCATTGCTAAGAAGACTGGAGGAAGAAACAAAGTTAATAACAGTAAAGTCTGTCCTTTAATTACTTGAATCATCCAGAGGAGTGGTGGCATGTGGCCAAGCGCAGATAAGAATGTTCTCATCATCCATTTCATTTGAACTTCCGGACTTTGAAATTCTAGACTCACCCCAGGAGTAGTGTCCTAACACAGCTGTGGATTAACATGAATGTACAGGATGGGCACATAAAATGGAATGGACTTGAGTGATGGTGTAGAGCCTGGTTCCAAAGTCCTGGTAGACCATCTCCAGTGTGGTTTATAAGGCTGAAGGGGTTCTAAAAAGTGGGTCAAATGTTTGTTCATGAGAGCTGTTTCCTTTGCTTTGCAACTCGGTGAGATCGACCAGATCTGTACATCTTTAAGCTCTTTTATTTTAGTCTCTGTGTTAAGCTAGTAACGGCAGTACTGTGGTCCCTTCCTCATTGGGGGTATTTGTAACAGAAAGTGAAGAATTCCATAGGCAAAATTCATTTACCTTGGGGAACTGAAGTCTCTGGGAAGGTGATCATACACTTTAAGTGATTTGAAAGCAGTCTTATTCCCCTCTCTCTCTCTCCATATGTCCTAAACGTAATTCCATATGCCCAGGTAGAGAAGTGCCTGGGAGGGGTGAATGGGTCATCTTGCTGTCAATCACTTGCAGACTGGTTCTTAGGGCTCCCTCAGTCCTGCCCTGGTGTGATCTACAGTATCTCCTGGCAACAAGGTGTGTGAAAGCTCAGGTCCTCGTTGGGCATCTTTCCTCTCTAAATGTCAGCCTCAGAGAATTATCCTGGGGAGGACCAAAAAAAAAAAAAATCTCCTTCAGCTCCTTTAAAACAAAAGTATCCTTTACACATGCATTTTTAAAAGAGAATTATAATGCTTACTTTTTTTTTACTTTGGCATCACACTTAATGTATTAGGTAGTATATAAAATGGAGATTGTGTATAAGTGGAATTGAGGTATACTTGTCTCCCCTACCTCAAAGGATTGTTTCACAAGCCCACAAATGGTATGTCATTGCTATTTATTTATCATACCTCATACATCAGCATTTGTCAAAATGTGTTCCATGGAACACTGGTCTTTTGAAATGCTCATGAAAAAGCAGATTTGGTTCAATTGGTCTTAGGAAGTGCTGCCCCCTGCCCCCATACCTCAATCTCTGAGATTCACCATGCATGTTAAGGGATGTGAGGAGTCATACAGTCAAGAAACCTGGTCAACTTCCTGTTTAAAATAATATTTCCTAAACTCTTTTGATGGTTGAATCCTTTTTATATGTGTATAACATTTGTTAACATCCCCATAGCAAAGACATACAGTCAAATGATTAAGTGCCTATGCACTTAACACTTGGGCATGAATCCCAAAAATGACATTTACTGACTTTGTGACCTTGGACAAGGTTATTATGCTCTTTGTACATCATGTTCCTCATCTGAAAAATGGGAATATTATCAAATACTGCATTAGATTGCTGCAAGGTTTAAGTAAGTTCATATATTTTAAGTGTTTCATAGAATCCATGACCCACAGTAAGCATTTCATGATGTTTCCTGTTATCATTGTGATCTTTTTGTCTTTATCTCTACAAAACAGCTTTGGTCTAATAATAACAATAAATATAAAGTGAATATAATCTTACAGTTGACTAGCTTTTCATATATGCATATCTAATCTTCAAATCAATCTTAATAGATAGGCATTATTGTGGTTATACCATTTTACTGATTAGTCTAAGACTGATGATTCACAGACTGGCACCCCTGGGGCAAATAATACATTATATGTTAATTTAAAAAAAAAAAAGGAAGGCCAAGAAATGTGAGTATATTTCATGCATGAGCAGTAAAGGGGAGAGCCAGAATCAAATACGGGTCTTTTGACATCAGATCTTGTGCATTTTCCACTTAATATATTTGCTTTTCCTGTGATTCCAAATTAAAATATGAAAACTCTCTACTTGAAATAGCTAAGAAATATGTCTTTTATCTTTCAAAAGACATGTAGCTTAAACCCTAAAGATTAAAAATAGAAGTTAAAAATTAAAGGCAGGGTTCCTGGGTGGCTCAGTGGGTTAAAGCCTCTGCCTTCGGCTCAGGTCATGATCTCAGGGTCCTGGGATCGAGGCCTGCATCGGGCTCCTTGCTCAGCGGGGAAGCCTGCTTCCTCCTCTCTCACTCTGCCTGCCTCTCTGCCTACTTGTGATTTCTCTCTGTCAAATAAATAAATAAAACCTTTAAAAAAAATTAAAGGCATTACAATGGAGGAAATTTTAGCAAAGCAATCAAAACAGGGCCTTTTGAGTTATAAAGTCCCTGGACTAGTGGTATTGAAAAAGAGTGAAGAACATGTACATGGGATACAAATACATTCTCCAGGTTACAAACTAAAAATCAGTACATATAATCTGACCAAGGATCATTATACTTTTTTTGTCACATGCCAGAGGAAATTCTAGATGTCGAAATACTAAATTTCTATGATAGTTTAAGAGTTATGAGGAAAATCAAACTCAGTATTTGAGATCTGGATTTGAGTTGAAGAAAATTGATTGGTCCTTATTTTAACATAATTTATGGTGTCCTTCAACCATGCATTATCTGAAGTTGAGAAAAATCATGCTTCAGCAGTTAACATTTCCTAGAAAATGCAGTTGGTACATTAGCCATGTTGTTCACGGTGCTGTCATTCTTGACTCATCTTTGGTTTCCGAGTAATGTTGAAGTAATTAGGTGATCTTTGAAGAATGTTTTAGGAGATGGTGTCAAGGACCTATGACAAACTTATCAAAATGTTTTCTTAAAAGGAGGGTGGGGGGTGGAGCATAATTCCACTGATTTGCCATTGATTACCTTTGTAAACAAAGACAGTCTCATTTTAAGTTCAAACTCTGGTCAAAGGAGTTAAAGCTAAGTAAAACACCTGTGTGGAGGAGTGAGCAGAAAGAAGAAAAAACATTTCATTCTGCCCAAAACACAGTGGTCCAGAGATATGACTAGATTGATCCAACTTGACAAAAAGTCATAGAAACCCTTCCTTTAGGTCATTATCACTAGATTTTAGTACCCCTTTTTTCCCTCAAAAGTTGATCATGCCTTATGAACTACTTTGCTCCTTTTAATTAGAAAATGAGATCTATTTCTCATTTTGCCTTGCCTGCCAAGGAGCTCAGAGCTAAACTTAGTGTTCAATCATAGTCATGATTTCATGTATCTGAAAATTGATGCAGTCTCATTTCCTTTATAGCCATGATGGCTAATATTAATTTCTCTGTATATAAATTTGGATATTCATGTGCTGATACTTATGCCCTTTTTTGCCTGTCTCTTGGAAATGAGAGTGAAATGAAGGTTGGAAGAAAGGAAGACATTTAAGAGAAAGATTTTCAACAATGAGCATTGGAAAATTAAAATTATTTCTTCATTAGCACTCCATTAACCAGAGTTCCCCCAACCCACACATTTTACTTAATGATACCATTAGTACAGTAATTATACTTCAAGATAAGTACTGTGAGAAAAGTGAAAAATATCTTCAGGTGGGGGACAAAGGGAGTGATGGAAAAGGGAAAATAGAAAGATTGAACCCAATCAGCATGCCCTGATGGCTCAGTGGGATGGGGTGTCTGACTCTTGTTTTTGGCTTAGGTTGTGATCTCAGGGTCGTTGGATCAGGCTCCGGATCAGGCTCCACACTCAGTACAGAGTCTGCTTGAGATTCTATCTCTCCCTCTGCCCCTTTCCCTCACCCTGCTTGCTCACTCTTTTCTATAAATAAATAAATAAACAAATAAATAAATAAATAAATTTTAAAAAGACTGAAACCAATTGATACCTGTGACTTTTATTAAAGTTCAAAGAAACAGTTGTCAATATTAAGATAAAACATTTTGCAAAGTAAAGAAAGCCTGTTTCATCCATCCATCTGAGAGCAGCCAAAAAGATAGAAACCTGACAAGTGAATTTTGGGGAAAGGTACCTGCATTGCATAGGTTCCTGCAAGGGCTACCCTCCTAGTTAAAGGTTTTTTTTGAGACATTTTACCTGACAGTAAGATCTTTGTATTTCCAGGTCCTTTAAAAATGTTTCTGTTTTCTCTAGGGCATCAGAAAGGAAATCCCTGGGACATTTCGCATTTCACAGGAGAAAGAGAATCCATGTCCTCTGCCATTTGGAATGGAAGCCAGTCTGTCCCCATTCTTTATCTGGGGACCCTCCAAAACACTGCTGTCCAGCAACTCCAGGATCTGATGGCAGGGAGACTGTACACAAGAGGAAAAGGTGAGAAGAGAAAATGAAGAGCTTAGCTGGTGCTTCCCCTCTCCCCAGGAAGGGCTGACACAGTCGCTCCGGGTGCTTCTTTGGGCATCTCCTAATGCCTGTGGTGTTGTGGTACTACTATTTTGTTGTTCTACCTCAGATCTCAGTTTGCAGACTCGCATCTTTCTGAAGCCCAGTAACTATTTATTTATAAGCCTCAAACAGCTATTAAGTGCGTATGTGGGGGCAAGTGGAATTGCTGCTGAATGCATAAAGTAAATAGATTTGTACCTCCAATTTACATTTATTCTCAGGGTATATTTGACACTAATGTTGTGATGGAACTGCCATGATGAAGATTAATTACATAAGCATTTTTTGCTGACTTTGTGAGCAGCCGAGTTGATTGTTTTACTTGATTTTCTAAGCTTGGCGCCTAATAGCAAGATGGGAGACATTTCTTGGTTTTGCTCCGCACCTTCATAGATTATGTGTCCCAGACCAGTCTTCCCAAATAAGCATTTGGGGTGGGCTTATGCTAGCTACCATGTTCCAGCCTCCTTGATTGTAAAGGAAGAAGTAGAACACTGTTTAGCTCTTGGAAGTTTGCAAACATCTGGATTCTGGCATAATTCCCCAGAATAAAATAAGAATTGTGCTTCCACCATGAATATAAATGTGCTACACATGTAAGAAAGGGCAATTTGTGTAGTTTCTCTTGCTCAACCAATATTAGCCTAGACTCCAAGCACCTTGAGGTGGAGAAGGTTACACTCTCAGAGGCTCTATTTTTCTCTTTTGCCAAATGGGGATAATTATAGTGCCTCCTGCTACTCCGTGGATTCCTCATATTGGCCTCTGTGAGGTACATGCTAAAGATGGAGTTCATGGGCCCAACTCCAGTCACGTGAAATCAGAATCACTGAGGTACTGTCCAAGTATATCCAGCTATGGTTTAGAAGTACATGCCTTGAGATTACAGAAAAATCCTGAGGGGTTTGCATGGATCCAACAACTAACTAGAAAGGTCTCTAGGGGTGGGCACATCACGGTCACGGCTGTAGGACTCACTGTCCAGGCCCATGTGTGCGTTCAAAGAGGGCAGATACTTCTGTGACAGGCTTGGTGTGGAAGCTCTTTGGTGAAGTTCCAAAAATCCGCAGCTGCTTCACCATAAGTCTTGTTCCTGGGAGTGAAGGTGAGCCCCCCCCTCCATCTCTCTCAAAACCCCCCATCACTGCTGTGTGCCGGTCAGGCAGCTCACACCATCCCAAGCATCCAGGTCCACATGAAGCCCCGCCTCTAGGTTGGCCCATAACTGCTGTTTTCACTGCTGAAAAACTGACTCAGGCTTCATCAGCTCCTAAAGCCAGAAAACCTAGAGGCTTTGACAAACAAAGCCTTATTATAACCTCGCTGTGCCAGGCCTAGAGAAAAACTACCCCTTGTTTTTCCAAGTGCCATAGTTGAGGCAGAAGAAGGCACCACAGACTATTTTCAGAAAATTTCCTGCCTCGCTCCTATTTGAAATCACTTTCCTGATGTGTGGTTGATGCATTTGTTGGAATCCTGGAAACCGAGGACAAAGATGTGTGCACAGTGTGGGGAAACCACAGGAATACTCCAGTACCCCGTAGTTCTTACCAGCAGGGAGCGGTTCCCACCCGTGGTCCTGAAGAAGCAGGGGGTGGGAGTGATCATTAATGGGGACTTGAAGACAAAACAGCTGTGGGGAAAGGGTTGCTTTACCTCCATTTTGCTAAAGAATGCCGCATGGAGGAGCCCGGGGACAAAAATGCCCTGACTTGGCTCTCTCTCAGGCGTCACTGCTTACCCTGGAAGCCGGGAAAGGCAGGGAAGCCACCTGACGGGGCCCACACTGGCTAACCTCAGGACAGGGAGCAGAGGATGGAGAATCCATGAAGGAGCAAATGTAAGATACCCAGCAGGCCTTCGTTTCATTATGTCTTTTTTCTTATTACCTGACATTCCCTGGGTACTAATCACAGACATTAACAGATACCACAGCTATTCGAGGCATTTTCTTTACATTAGCTGGTTTAATCCTCATAACAGAACCATGGGATAGACACGATTATTTTAGGGATAAAAAATCAGAGGCTCAGAGAGGTTCCACAGTCTCTTTTTGGTTTTCAAGCTCATTTCATAATAGGGATGCTAACTTGACCTGTGGAGCTGGCAGACTGAAATGCCGAATTTTTGCCTGTGTTTGCAAGGAGGTGACGCAGCTGATCCTCTCAGTGTATGCTCAGACTTTGTGGAGAAATACTTTTGTTCATCAACGGTCATTAAGGAAGATCAAATTGAGCAGGTGCTGATGCTTTGCTTTCTCTTCTTAGCTCTTATTTTATTTACATGTTTATTTCTTAGTTTATAGACTTTTTAAATAGAATTTTTATAGAATTTTATAGAATTTTATAGAAATTTTATAGAATTCTATTTTTATAGAATGTTACACGTGGGCAGAGATGTACTCAAATTTAAGTGCATGGACTGATAGATTTTCACAAAGTAATTCACTAGGTATCCAGCACCCAGACCAAGAAACAGAACATTCTCCACCCTAGGAGCCCTTGGTCCCCCTTCTAGTAGCTAGACCCCCATCCCCACCACCCCGCTTTCCAATCCTCATACATCATTCTTGTCTCTGGGTGATGGGACACAACAAGGACATGAAAATACTTCATGTAGATTAAACGGCCCATAGACCAAATATGGCCCACTCTCTATTTTTATAAGTAGATTTGTACTGGAACATGGCCGTGCCCATTCATTTACTTATGATTTCTGGCTACTTTCAGGTTACAGCAGCAAGGTTGAATAATCCCCAAAGAGGCCTTATGGTCCCCAAAGCCAAAAGTATCTACTAGATGGCCCTTTTAAGAAAAAGCTGCTTGCCCCTGTGCCAGAGGATAGGAACAGTACGGGAACAAACAAAAACAAAGAACAAAAAATGCCTGACCTGTTCTGTGTCCTGAAAGAGCCTACAGACTGGTTGGGGAGACAGACTGTAAACAAGTAGCTGTACAAAGAAATAGTAAATGATATACCATGAAAGGTGCTTAGACGAAAAGCCCAGAGTGCCGTGGAGGGGACAGGAGGCCATCACCTTGTGCCATCACACTCTTCAGAAAGCCTCCCTACCTTGGCCTAACCCAGGTTCGGTTTTTCCTTGGACAGGGACAGTGCAGGTCCTCGGGAAATGTAACGGAATGTATGGGTCGGCAGCGGGGTGAAGGTCATTTTCAAATACCCAGCATCCGAGGGGCGAGGAGAGCTCATCAGGAAGAGTGTATATGAGCCATTGTGCAGTCTTCCCCCTCCCACCATCAGTGCTTCTGTCTGCTTCATAACGGGATACCCCCTTACCTGTTCACCTTTAACCCGCAGGCCCAGACATGCTTCCTCTATTTCATTATCCAGTGACCTCTCCTATAAGCAGCCTGTGGCTGTGAATTCTTTATCCCCGTGAACTTGGCTGCCATGTGTGACGCTGCCCAACATGTAGAGAAGCCCTGGGCGGGGGCAACAGGTGCCCACTTCCAGGGAGTACGATGGGTTTACATTTAGTATTGCTGGGAAAGGTTTTATTGCATTTTTGCCCCAAAATGCACAAAGAGTGAACATTTGGATTTGCCTATGAGGGAGGAAATTTGCAGTGGCTTTCCACCTCTGCCTGGGCTGGAATTGTGCGAGCACAGGCTTACGAGGAAATCAAGCCCGAGACGTCAGCGAGGGCGCAGGCACGGCCGCCAAGCACTGCAGCCTCTAGACCTGCCAGGGGCTAACTCTGGGGGTTTGTGGTATGATTTGTACTAGAATGCCCTTTTCTTTCTTTCCTTTTAAATATTTTATTGAAGAGAAATTTATCCTTACCGAGCAGGCATTTCAGTTCCCCTGAGTTGGCTCTGTAGCTCTGAGAGGGTCATCTTTCACGGTGGTTATTGGAACAGACATCTTCAAACCCTCCCTAATCACAAGCTAGCAGCCCTTCGAGCTTTGCGTGTTCTCAGCACATCTGCAGTGGCAGGGCATGGCCTTGTTCTTCTGAGCTGCTTGTGAAAAAGAAAAAAACCTGGAGATGATGATTTTGTCTCTCCCTCAACAAGTAGTCTCAGAAAAACAGTCTCTGCAGACAAGAAAGGCAGACATTTACAGTTGCAAAAATTTAATTTGGGGAAATTAGGGATTCTTTAAACCAAGATTGCAAGACATCAAAATAAATTTCTGCACACATAACTCAAGCCCATGTCGACATCAGTAATCAATCCCTGCATTTCTTTCTGCTGAGTCTGGACAAGGCCTCAGACTCATTCTTAACGCTGTATTTCTAGCAGCTACTATCAGGAAATAAAATGCAAGCTTAAACAGATATAGCATTTCCGATTTAACTAACTACCTTTTTTTATTTTTATTTTTATTTTTGAAGATCTTATTTATTTATTTGACAGAGAGAGAAAGAGATCACAAGTAGGCTGAGAGGCAGGCAGAGAGAGAGGAGGAAGCAGGCTCCCGGCTGAGCAGGGAGCCCAATGCGGGACTCAATTCCAGGACCCTGAGATCATGACCTGAGCTGAAGGCAGAGGCTTTAACCCACTGAGCCACCCAGGCACCCTAAGTAACTACCTTTCTTTTTTTTTTTTAATTTTTATTTTTATTTAAAGATTTTTATTTATTTATTTGACAGAAAGATCACAAGTAGGCAGAGAGGCAGGCAGAGAGAGGGGGAGAAGCAGACTCCCCACGGAGCAGAGAGCCCAATGCGGGACTCGATCTCAGGACCCTGAGATCATGACCTGAGCCGAAGGCAAAGGCTTAACCCACTGAGCCACCCAGGTGCCCTGTAACTACCTTTTTTTTAAAGATTTTATTTATTTATTTGAGAGAGAGGGAGAGAAGGAGAGCATAGAGGGAGAAGCAGGCTTTCTGGGATCATGACCTGCATCAAAGGGAGGCACTTAACTAACTGAGCCACCCAGGTGTCCCAAGTAACTACTTTTGAGTAGACAACATACTGTGAATAAACTGATAATAAATGAGTATTTCTTATGTGCCAGAGATTGTTTTAAGTGCTTAACGTGAATTCACTCATTTAATAGAAGCACATGAATACAGACTTTGTTTGGATGAGTGGTGGATCATTAGTAGCCAGAAACATCTCTGGTACACAGTAGGTGCTTAGTAAATCCCTGTTATTAAAATGAATTCTGAAAACTCCTATTGTTATTCTCATGTGCCAGTTAAGGAAACAGGCCCAGACAGCATAAGTAACTTTCCTAAACTATTAAGGCCTGGATCAATGATTTAATATTGCTTTTGCATTTTGTTCCTACTTTTAACCACATTGCTCTACTGCTTCTCATAAATGAAGTTTGATATCTCTGTTCCTATTTATTAATGTCCAGTAAGCTGGTTACTTGTTCTCATTGCTTCTCTTTATTCTTCTTGCTCCTGTCTTTTTTGACATTTTAGAGAGCTATTTGTCTGTGAAATGAAAAGAGGGAAGAGCAGGAGTTGACATCCAAATGCCTATGGGGTTTCGGCAGAAAACAGAATGAGGGAGGCCAGGTGGGGACCACGGGGCGGTGGGGAGGACATACCCTCTGGGCAGCTGCTGCTGGGCTCTGTGATGACAGCTGTGGGGAGTTCAAGCCCACACTGCCAAATCTTCCCATTTTCCATAGAAGTAAGCAATCTGAACCCTGCCAGTGAAAACACCAAATGAAAATATCCATCTGAAAAATCCCATATGTAAAATGTTGACAAGCAAGGCAATTTGGAAAAAGGAAAGAACAGAAATAAATGAAACACTGCAAGTCAAATAAAATTTCTCTGTGGGCTCAATCTATCCCTGGATCTGTAGTTTGCAACCTGTGGGAGAAAGAAAAGTAGCAGCGGCTTTGGAAAACTGATCCTATAGTTATGGTCAAAACAAAAAAAAACAAACCAACCATGACAGGACATCATTGGAACTGTTACGATTTTAGAACAGGTGTCTCTGGGAAACAGAATTGCAATAATGGGAGTATCTCAGTACTTTAGTGCAATACTTCTTTTTTTTTTTAATTCACTTCTATAGATCCATTTGAGTCACCCTAAAAATTATTCTGGTGGTTTAGTGACTTGGTCAGTAGTAAGCAGTAGGATTCAGGATCAGACCCTGATCTCCAATCTCAAGCTGGTTTTCCTGAAGCAACACGAACCCTGAGGGGGTGGCTGACCCCCAGCATTCAGAGTTCATACAGGCCTCTGCTTTTACATCTGATATATAATCCAAGGTAAAGGGGTGTCTGGGGGACTCAGCTGGTTAAGCATTTGATTCTTGACTTCAGCTCAGGTCATCATCTCAGGGTGGTGAGATCCTGCCCCACAATGGGCTCTCTGTGGAGTGGGAGCCTGCTTGGGATTCTCCCTTCCCCTTGCCTTCAGCCCCACCCCTGCCCTGGTACATGTGCGCCCTCTCTCTCACACACAAAAAAAAAAAAAAGGTAAAAATCTTATTCAGAGCTCGTGGCCAATTTCTGATGAATATTTAAAGAGGAGAGAAACAGGACAATCATTTGAGGATACTTGAATGAGTGCTCGAGCATGTTATTCTTGGCAGATGGAGGCTGTTCATTTCCACACAGTGCTCCCCAAATCATCTCTAATTACAAAAATACGTGCCTACCAAAGGCTGGATAAATAGTATAATTGTGGCCTAATCATTGTGTACATTCCTAAGCACTCAGCTAATGACTAGTAGGTTTGGGGTTTTGATCCTCCAAGTGTAGCTTCCTGCCAGCCAGAGCTGAGATGTAACATGTTTTGCATGCTCCACGGAAACCATTTTAAATTAGGCAGATTTGAAAGTCATCACACGGAGGGCGATTTTTCTGATCGCTAGGTCTATGTGGGCCTCTCGAATGTCAGCTCTGTGCAGGAAGGGCTCCTGGCATTTGAGGCCTTTCTGCCAGGTTGTGTATTTGACAGCTGTTCTGGGTGTCTTTTCCCAGCCACTGGCCTGGCTACTCTCATAAAGCCAATTAGAGTCGCAGGCAATTCATGTTATTTTCCTCAAGTGCTCCTGGAAACGCTTATGTCATGTGGCACTTCTGCCTGAAATCTGTGACCTTTGGAAATACAAGCACAAGAAAGCAAATAAGCTTTGGCTGTGCATGTATTCTGTTCCATTAAGTCATGAAGAAGATGAAAACAGATTGTAGGTGCCACATTCAGAGATGTCTGTGGAGCACTTTATGTCTCAGGATTCTTAGAAATGAAGATATGTGCTCACATCAAACCCCAGCTAAACCATAAAAGGGTGGTAGGTACATTGAACATCAGTGTATTAGCCTATGTGCAGCAAAGTAAGAAAATTTGTGAATTGTAACAACTTCAGAACGGGGCCCCATAACTAGTACTTTACACTAGTTTTACCACATTTTAAGAAGGATATTAACAAACTGGAAATGAAAGGAGAAACCCTGACATTTTTAGAAAGGGTTGGAGAAAATGGGCTATTTGATCTAGGAAGAGAAGCCTTTGGGATAAAGATGGGGGGGGGGCTATCCTCCAAAAGACACAGTCATCTCTCTACGAGAAAGCTTGTCTTAGTCCCTGGGTTTTCTGCAGGGATTCTTGGTTGAGAAGACCTAGAGTATAGTAAATGCTTAATAAAATTTTTTTGAATGGGTGAAAAAAAATGAATGGGACCAATGGAGCAAGAAATTTGTCAAGAAATGAGCCCATGGGAGAAGCTGTTACGTGTGATGAGTTGCTCCCTGTTACATGTTGAAGCCAGGGCTATAAGCTGGTGGCCGATGAAGTGTCACTTGCATTTGGATGGATATCGTTTGCCTACCCAGTGTTTCCTTTAAGTTTGATGTTTAAAAAAAATTAATTGAAATGATCTCTCTCTCTCTCTCTCTCTCTCTCTCTCTTTCTCTCTCCACACACACACACACACACACACACACACACACACACACACACACACACACACACACCTCCATTCTGCATTTTAACAAAGGAATGGAGATCAGAAGCTGCTCCCATTCGATGAAGCATGTGTTTCTGGTTGTCCTCAATCCCTTGTTGTTTTATTTTATTTTTTTTATTTAAATTCAATTAGGCAAGGTATAGTGCATCATTGGTTTTTGATATAATGTTCAATGATTCATCAGTTCAGTATAATGCCCAGTGTTTATCACATCATGTACCCTCCTTAATGCCCATCACTCAGGTTGGACTCAGCTCTATTTCACTCATGTTCTTAGCTTCCTTGCCCCCAAAGATGGCCAAGGCCACACCCTTGGCTTAAGTAGAGGCTGTAGCTAACCACCTGTTAGGGGTGTGGTGGAGGGAGATCTTGTGTTGAGAAGGGCAGTGGGCCAGGCTTGTAATTCTGAGAGGCCTTGGTTCAAGGATGAATAACCATACCTCACTCATCGAAAAACAACACTGGTCTGGTTTCAGCCAGTGCACAAGCATTGGGTCCTTTGAACCCAACCAAACCATCAGAAGGAAGCACTGCCTCAATCACAAAATTCCCAGGCCTGTGTGGGTCCAGACTGTGTTAAATGTTTTCACAAGTCCACCTCATACCTGCCAGGGTGATTAGCTAACCTGCATCTTCATTTCACTTTTGCCCCTCTTCTTTCTTGCTTACATTGGTTTCTGTCCAGCTGAATGTGTGTCCACACACACAAATACACACACACACACACACACACACACACACACACACACACACACACACACACCCCTCCAGGGTCAAATCACAGTGTTGTAGGGAGTGGGGGTGGGAGAACTTAGGAAAATGAGTTGTGTCTCCAATTAGTGACATCAATATTACTAAGAGCTGGAATCGAGCGGGTTTACAGGGAGCTGGGAGCAGGAGCTTGTCTGAATTTGAAGGTTGCCATGGTTGTGCTAAATGCTAATCACTTTTCATCACACTGACTAATGGGTGTGGAATTTTTGGCTCAGGTCCTTTGCAGCTATTCCAGGCTAGCTCCTGAGAGAGCAGCAGAGTCCTGGTTCCCGCTGTGCCCCTTCCTCTTTGCTCCCTTCAAAGAACATGACTTATTTTTAGATGCAGTCCCCTAAAATTTAGACAGTGATTCACAGGAGAGGTGGAGAGACAGGAAAAGTAAAAAACAAACCACCTGCTTAGGAACCAGGGTCTGTTGTTGATAGCACACCTTATCAGGTCAAATTGGTACTAAAACTCTATATGTAAGCGCCATTGATGTCTTACAAATGCTGCAAAACCATATTGGAAAAAGCGAAATTGTCTTATTACTCATTGAAAAATGGGACGTGGTGCAGTTTTTAGGGTGAATCTAATCTACATTCCCCTAGCAAGGGCTGAATGAATGCCAGCAAGGCTGAAGAGGCCATTTGCCTGGAGTCATGTGTTTGGTTCGGCTGAGAGGTTTGTGTTTCCACCATCTCACAGGTGCCATAAGTCGGTGGCAGGATGGCGTCCTTGGGCCACACATGTTTTGGTCCCAGAGTCAGGTTCCAATATGTCAGGCCATCAGGCAGATGGTGAGCAGGACAATGTTTCTGAACTCTTGGAAAATATACCACTTGAGAGTCCAGCTGGGGAAATGCCTGAAATTGGAAAATAATGTAATAGAATATTTGATTTGCCACCGAAGACCTTAGCTGGGAAGATTGCCACATTGAAATGAGAGGACAGCTTGGCTGCCTTGGATCTTTCAGCTCTACTTAGTAACTGCGTGTCCGTGGGCTGGGCCCTGGGCTCCCAGTGGAACCCCAAAGTGCCCACTTATGCCACCTTCCCCAAACACTGCCCATCCACAAGCACACACCCCAGAGAAGGTTGGGAGCTATACCTACAAAGTTGTACCATTAACCTAAGAACAGAGGTCAGGGCCAGTAGTTCCTGGGTCTTTCCTCAGAGGGCCTGTAGGTGGCCATCAGTGTGGATAGCAAGGTAAATGAAATGTCATTTCTGTTTAACTCAATCTGCTTTTTCTCCATGCTGCCGGCTACTGACTTGGCCTCTGAGACAAGGTTTTGTTTTGTTGTTATTTTTTCCCATGCTTATTCAGAACCTTTCTGAACCACAGTACCTCAGTCCTTCAAGTTTCATCTCATTAAGCCACTAACTTGAAAGTTGGATGGTTTCTTGTCTATTCATATTCTAGTTCTCAGGGCAAAGTGTGTCACACACACACACACACACACACACACAATGTTCTCTAAGCTTCTCATGCCCATTTCCTTGGCATGCATTCTACCTATGGAAAACTGCTTATTTTAAATACCTGTGAATCTTTTTTTTCTTCCTCTCTGGATGAGGGAATGTCCTTGGCAAATCTGAAGCTATGGAGACTTAATGGTCCCGGAAGTAACCTTCAACCAGTAACAGATAGGAAGTCAGTGGAAAATACTTCAGCTTCTTTGCCCCTCAGTTGGGACAATTCATTAGTCTTCCCATAGTTTCCCACTGGGTTCCACTTGTCCAGAGTGGTATCTGACTTGAAACACATTGTTTTATGCACTTCTTTCCTTTCCTATCTCACTTACTCCTCCCTTGATGTTTCCTGGTACCTTCAAAATACATCATTTACACTAGAATCCTCCTGTCAGCATGTGCTTTAAGAGAATCCAAACTCAGCGAGTCTCCATACAGTAAGGAGGTTGTGCATGTTAGATTGTGATATTGTACATTTGGGGGCTTACATTTGGCCCTGAGTCTTGGTTTACTTTGAAGCATACAAAAAGCAAAGAAAGTTATACAAAACTAGGTGAACATAGGAACCTGAACATAGGAAAGAAGATTAGCCTTTGTTAACATTCAAAGATGACCAACATCCTTATTCCCGGTTCAAGTCTATTTCCCACAGTGAAACATAACTCTCAAAGAGGACAAGGGGCTATAATAGTTTCTTTGTTCACCAGTGTGTCCCTATAAGGTAGATACATAATAATATTATGCAGAACTCTCGTAATAGTAGAATACTTTCTATATATGAATGGTCAGTTTGTGCAGAGAAGTTCCAACCCTTTGAAGGCATAGCTCCATTGGTTAATGTGGCCCTTTCAGTGGGGTTGGAGGTAGGATGAGTGCTCCGACTGCTGTCCTAATGTGTGAACAGAGGACCAGTGGGACCACAGAGGGGGGGAAATTGACTTGTCCTAGAGATCTAGTTTTTCATCTAGGTCTTGAATATCAGTAGAAGTCCAATAGTAGAAAAGGGGAGTGAGGTAGAGGCTGATAATTATTTACTCGTTCCACAAGTGTCTAATTTAGTGTCAGCTATGTGGCAGGAATTCTTCTTGTAATGGAGAAGTAGCAGTTAGCCAGACATGCAGGGATCCTGCTTTCTCAGGATTTTAATTGAAGCTCTATCCACACTGCATTCAGTGTGGACTTGTACCAACTGTCCTAGTGGTAGACAGCAAAGAAGTAAAGAAGTATATAAAACAAATAGCTAAAAAACATGATAAATGCATTGTAACAGAGTAGTGATTCTCAGACTTTGATGGGCATCTGTATCATGTGAGGATCTTATTTAAATGCAGATGCTGGATCAGGTCTGGAGTGGGGCCTGAGATTCAACATTTCTAACCAGCATCCAGATGATACTGATGCTGCTGATCTTCAAACTACACTTTGAGTAGCATGATGATAGCCCACAGCCTGCTGGTTCTCAACCCTATCCACACACTGGAGTTCCCTGAGGAAGTTTAAAAACTACCTAATCTCATTCCAGCAATTTTCCTTTTTTTTCCTTTCTTTAATTAACATACAATGTGTTATTTGTTTCAGAGGTACAGGTCTGTGATTCATCTGTCTTATACAATTCACAGTACTTACCATAGCACATACCCTCCCCCATGTCCATCACCCAGCCACCCTATCCCCCACCCCCACCCCCGTTCCCCCCCAGGAACCCTCAGTTTGTTTCCTGAGGTTAAGAGTCTCTTATGGTTTATCTCTCTTCCCAGTCCCATCTTGTTTCATTTTTTCCCTCCCTACCCCCCACGAACCCCCGCCCTGCATCTCAAATTCCTCATATCAGAGAGATCGTATGATAATTGTCTTTCTCTGATTGACTTATTTTACTTAGCATAATACCCTCTAGTTCCATCCACGTTGTTGCAAATGGCAAGATTTCGGTTTTTTGATGGCTGCATAGTAAGTATTTCATCNCTTAGCATAATACCCTCTAGTTCCATCCACGTTGTTGCAAATGGCAAGATTTCAGTTTTTTGATGGCTGCATAGTAAGTATTTCATCATATATATACACCACATCTTCTTTATCCATTCATCTGTTGATGGACATCTAGGCTCTTTCCATAGTTTGGCTATTGTGGGCATTGCTGCTATGAACAATCAGGTGCACATGTCCCTTTGGATCACTACATTTGTATCTTTGGGTAAATACCCAGTAGTGCAATCAGCAATTTTCACTTAATTTACTGAGAGGGTCCTGGATATTGAGAATTTTTGAAAAACAGCTTTATCATGGGATAATTTATATATCATAAAATTCATCCATTTTATTCTACATTTTAAATCCAATTAAATGATCTTTAGTATATCCACAGTTTTGTCACTGTCACCACAATCCAGTTTTAGAATACTTTCTGTCATCCCAAAACATCCATTGTATTCATTGGCAATCAATCTTTGTTCCCACCCTCTGCCCCTAGGCAACCACTATTCTCCTTTTTCTCTATTATAAATTTCTCTTTTCTGGACATTTCATATAAATGGTATCTCTCAATATATAGTCTTGTGCCTGGCCCTTTTAAGTTAGCATAATGTTTTTGAGGCTCATCTGTGTTGTACATGCATCAGTACTTCATTATTTTTTATTGTTCTATTTTATGGAAATATTATGTGTTGTCCGTCCATTTACCAGTTGACTGATACTGGAACTGTCTCCAATTTTTTAGTAAGTAGTGTTTTTTTTTTTTAATGTTCACTTACAAGTCTCTACATGGACATATATTTTCATTTCTTCAGGGTTCAAGAGTTCATTTGCTAGATTGTATCATAATTCTATTTTTAGCTTTTTAAGGAACTATCAAACTTTAGAAGAGGAAAATTTTTTCTTTACCCTTTTAGTTTCTTTTGGCAGGTCTATTAATTAAATTGACAAAAGACAGATTAACAGAGGAAAACAAATGAAATTGCATGCATATAGGGGCCCCATGAGAGTACGAGACCCACAGACAGGCAATTGGGGTTTTGTAAGCATCCTGAGCTAAGGAGAAGGGCGTGGGGGTCTGGAACTTCAAAGGGGAGGAAGACAGTTTACAGGTTTATCAAACAAATGTTTGTCCTGCCATGCAGAGATAGTGGGACACAGAGAGGAATTTGCTCTCCAGGCCTGTAGAGCTTCCCCCAGTTTACCACACCCAGCCCATAGTCTTCACAGTTATCTCTAGTGATAGATTTTTCCTGGACCAGACCCTCTATTGAAATTCTTTGAGGCAGTGAAGGGGAAGGTAAAATGCTCTTCTTGAGTCTTTTGGGCCTTGATTGATTTCAGCGTAAAGTAATCCACATGCCGCATTTTGAGGAAGCTCATTTTGAACCCCTTCAAAAATTGTTTTTCAAGGTGTCTGTACTATGTTACATTCCCACCAGCCATCTATGAAGATTCTGGTTTCTCTACATCCCCACCAACCCTTGTTATTGTCTCTGTGATCATGGCCATTATTGTGGGTGTGAAGTGGTATCACATTGTGGTTCTGATTTGTATTCCCCAATGCCTAATGATGTTGAACATCTTTTCAAGTGCTTGTTAGACATTTATGTATCTTATCTGGTGAAATATCTATTCCTATATTTTGCCCATTTTTTAAAAAGAATTTATTTATTCATTTGAGAGAGAGAGAGAGAGAGAGAGAGAGAGAGAGAGAGAGAGAGACGGAGATAGCAACAGAGCACAAGCAGGGAGAAGAGGGAGAAGCAGGCTCCTGGCTGAGCAGGGACCTGGACGTGGGGCTCCATCCCAGGACCCTGGGATCATGACCTGAGCCAAAGGCAGATGCTCAACTGCCTGTACCACCCAGGCACCCCTCTTTTGCCCATTTGTAACTGGGTTGTCTTCTTACTGAGTTGTAAGAAGTCTTTATGTATTTTAGACATAAGTCCTGTATCACATATATATTACTGGAAATACTTCTTCCCATTCTATAGCTTGGCTTTTCATTTTTCTTAACAATATCTTTTGAGATTAAAAAAAATTTTAATTTTAATGAAATCCAGTTTGTCAATTTTTTTTTATAAATTGTGTTTTTGGTGTCATATCTAAAAACTCTTTGCCTAACCCAAGATCATAAACATTTTCTTCTAAAAATTCTGTAATCCTCTTACATTTGAGTTTGTGATCATTTGAATTAATTTTGGTATATGGTGTGAGTTAAGGCTCTAAATTCATCTTTTTTGCATATAGACATCCAGTTATCCCAGCAAGATTTGTTGAAAAAATATTCTTTCTCCATTGGCTTATCTTTCTACCTTTGTTGAAAATCAATTGAGCATACATGTCACAACATATGTATATGTATATGTATATGTATATGTATATGTATATGTATATGTATGCTCAGAGACACACGGTTAGACTGTTCAGGGATTTTATTGTAATTTGGATTTTTAAAAGGTCCCCAGGTAACTTTAATGGGCAGCAAAGGGATGGGGCGAGGAGGTCACTTTGATAAGGTGGTCAGGGGAAGGCCTTTTATTCAAAGATAAGGGGGGAAAAGCAAACAAGCTATGAGAATGGTTGGAGAGGAGTACCCATGAGCCATGATCCAGCAGGTGCTTTGCCAGGCCAGGCCAGTTATGTTAGCAGTTGGCTAAGGGAAGTTGGGCAGCCAACTCACACGGGATTCCCTGGCCTGTGGAGCCTTAAGTGTCCCACTCTACACAATCCACCAACACTTCATTCCTCCATTGATTTTCAAATCGGGTGGATGTAGCCTCCTTTAGCTACTCAAGGGTACAGCACAGGATATATCAAGGATAAGCCAGGTATTCATTCACTCATTCATTCATTTAATAAATATTTATGGAGTGTCTTCTGTGTACAGAGTACTATACTGAGACCCAGGGATATAATGATGAATGAAGGGCGCCTGGGTGGCTCAGTGGGTTAAAGCCTCTGCCTTCGGCTCAGGTCATGATCCCAGGGTCCTGGGATCGAGGCCTGCATCGGGCTCTCTGCTCAGCAGGGAGCCTGTTTCCTCCTCTCCCTGTATCTCTGCCTGCCTCTCTGCCTACTTGTGATCTCTCTCTGTGTGTCAAATAAATAAAATCTTAAAAAAAAAATAATGATGAATGAAACGAAGTCTTTCCATCATAGAATTGACAGCGTACCTCCCTAGTGCATCACTTNCACACACACACACACACACACACACACACACACACACACACACACACACACACAGCTGTAAGATTTAAATGCGGTGATGCCAGAGAAAGAAATTAGCACTCACCCTCTATATAACTGTTGGGCTCCTTTATTACTTTTAAAGAGAGTGAACTAGATATTGATGTTCTCAAAAGGATTAAGTATAATGGCATGCTAGCACCAACACCCATCTTCTGACTGCTTCATAAGCACCCACATCCTGGTTATCAATTTATTTTCTCTCAGCTCCAAATCTTCCTTTTTTTGCACTACTTTGACTTACCGGTGCTGGGCCCTTGCCTGGCCGACCGAATGTTAGTTTTTGCCAAGAAGGCACTGGAATGATCCTGCAAGGCTCTAGGGGCAGGAAGATGCTTCCCTTTGGGGTTCAATCTCCTCTTCAGTATTCAGGGTGGAGGCTGAGTCATCTGTGGGGGCCAGCTCCGATGGAGCCCTCGAGCCATGCTCTCACCACTGCTGGCCCAAATGTGACAATGGCAGGGCACTATTAGAGACCAGTGAAAGTCTCCTTGCCAGAAGTTATCATAAAAGTACAGCAGAAAAGTTTGTTGTGAGGATTGAATGAAACACTTAGATGAGTACCTGGTACATTGTCTGGGCTTTTTAGCTGCCATGACAACAATGATGATGGGGGTGAATGGTTAAGTCCTAGAAGAGAGAAGGGGGAATACAACAAGAAGAAGAAATGCCATCTTGTTTCAAATGCTGTGAAAGATGTAAGCCTGATGATTCACAGACCTGTACCCCTTGGACAAAGAATAAAAATAAAATTAAAAAAAAAAAAGAAATGCCGTGAACACTTATTAAATGTTGTGTTCTGGGTATTTATGCTCCAGAGCAATTTAATCCTCTCATATGAGACTCTTCCCATTTTACAGATGAGGAAGGTGAGATTTAGACAGATAAGCCACACACATAGTTAGCCACTGGCAGAACCCAGTTTTTTCAACATGTCCACTACTACCAGGTATTTGTCATGCCTCCATGTCACAGGTCTTCTCTTCCCTGCCTATCTTTCCAGCCTTGGGTCACACCAGGCCTTGCAAGTTCTCTGTACCCAAGCTAGAGCAGACCCCTGTCAGTCCCTGATCATGCTCAATCCTACCTCAGGATCTTAGTCCATGCTGATTCTTTTTCATGGGAAGTTCCTTTTCCACCTCTTTACCTAAGCTACTTCTCATCAAATCCTTCTCCAGACAGGCTGTTCATGATGATGTGGTTGGTTCACAATGCTAGAGTGCCTGCTTCTCAATCCAGGTGCCTTGGTGTGGACTGGTGTGCCTGACAGAAGGCATGCCTTTTCCTACTTCTTACAAGTTTACCTGTGAAGCTGTGCATCCATGGAGCTAATACACTGGAGCCCAAGCCTTTCACTTATTCACAAGGTTCTAAATGCCCTGACAGTGATCATACTTCCTTGCCTAGGTCCACTCCCAGTTAGGAGGTGTTATAATATCATGGACCTTGTCTTTAAAGTATTTGCCGCCATTCTAATTTTTCCAACTTCTTATTAAAAAATTCAAACACATAGAAAAATTGAGAGAATAATACGAGATACACACTGACACTAACTGCTCAGTTCAATGATCGTTAACATTTATAATCTGCTTTACTATCTATATACCTCTTTATCTTTCATTAAAATTTTATCAATGTATAACATACACAGAAAAATCTGCGACTTGCAAGTGTGCAGCCCGGTAAAGGTTCACAGAGTGAATGTAGCGGAACTTTCTCTGGATGTATCCTCTGCTCAGGAAGGGAAACTACAGAGCGAAGGGATGTGCACATTGGGGGCTCATGTCACTTATGAGTCCTGGGAATCCCAGGCATTCTGCCCAAATGGCCACAAGACCACTGCCTGGGCCCTGCCTAGTGCTCTTCTCCACATCTCTTTCCCAGGCCCACAGCCCCAAAGCCTCACTAGTGCTCTAGTGGTCGCTCTTGCCTGCAGAGGAGAGCAGAGCTTGCTCTTCCACGCTGGTCCACACACGCTGATGCAAGAGTCCCTGACGGTCTGGGGATGGAGCCATGCTGGGGCTATATTAGTTCTCCTGTTCCAGGCCCCACAGACGTTATAGGTAGGCCTGTTCCTTGAACTCTCAACATTTAGGGGACGTGTACTTATTCTCTTATTCATTCTTTCATCCATTCAGCAAATACTTGTTGCGCACTAACTGTGCCAGACACTGGGGCCCAGATAGGTGACACAGCAGACCCCCCTCAGCATTACAGGCAGAGCTGAGGTGCGAATCCGGGCAGTCTGGCTTCAGATCCATGTTTGCCCACCAGGCTATTATCGTGGACGATTGAACCACAGACAGAAATATGGATAAAAAAACAATGCATTGTTTATTCTCTTTTATCTTTGTTCATCTCCATCCCTTACCCAAACTAACTGTGAACAAGTAGCGGGGTTAGGCATATACATAGGGAAACCGCCATACAGAACAGTATTCAGGTCAGAGACTGGAGGACACCCACATGAAAAGAATCACCAGGAGCCAGAAGCTGGGGTGGGGAGGCTGGAGGACCCAAGTGGAGGGAGCTTCGAGAGTTTGAAAGGAGCTGGGGATGCAAGGAGCAGCAGGGAAAAGCAAGGAGAAGCTGCCTACCAGAGAGGGCACATCTGGCAATTCCAAGTGGCCGGGTATCCACTGAATGATGCCTGTTTTGAATTCTGACCCAAGCTCCACAGAGCAGATAGAAGTCACGTCAGCCTGCACTCCTGTTCTCTGGGATGGTTGCAGAGCCCTGCACACCCACTCTCTCCTCCGTTTGTTTAGCCTCTGTAAGTTCCAAGTAAGGGATTGCTTCCAGTGTTTCCTTAAGGGGGCCGGTAGGAAAGAAAATATGCCAATCCCTGGGCTTTCAACCATTGGCTCCTCCCACAGATCTCCTACATCCCCTGCGACTCAGCACATATCCAAAGCCTACCAGGAGCTGCAGCCTGGTCTGTGGGCCTTCTGAGTAACGATGTCACCCCTCTCTGAGTGGGGGATTCTTCAGCTGGTCCCCTTTCCTCTAGCTCTGCAGCCCAAAAGAGGAGGTGAATATAGGGGAATACGGGCACTTTTTGAAAGTTCGCAGTCTACCATTTCACTTTACAAAAGACCTACATCAGTACTTGTTTGGGCTAACTGAAAGCAATCCAAAGAGGATTCAGGCTTTTAGGGAAAATGGTGAAAAGCAAAAATAGCGCTGAGCATTTGTTTTCCAGTGAGCTTAAGGGAGCCAGCACTCACCCCACACAGAAAGAGGCCCCGCCAAGCTCCTTTCTCCAGGAATTACCCTGAGCACCTCAGCATCAAGCTGCCAAGCTTTGAACTGTGTCTGTGACCATTTGTGCTTTTTCTGGATTTATTTTGTGCATCCATTAGCAAGATATGTCATGAGGTAGGAGACAAGTTAAGAGAGGTTATGGTTTGAGTCTGGGAATGCTCAGAAATGTTTCCACATAAATTAATGGTAATTGCTTCTTTGTTTTATCCCCTTTCTGTTTGTGCAAGTTTTCATAAGAATGTGCTACTTCCAGACAGTAGGGAAAACCTGTACTTAGAATTATTTCCTCCAGTTCTAGCTGTGAGTCAAAAATATTTTTATCTGGCTCCATTCGATTGATTCAGAAGACCCCACAGCCCCCATCTCTTGCTTAGTACCACCTGTTAATAGAGAAAGGACTCTCTGAGAACAAAAATTAGAGAGGAACAAAATGCTGAAAAAGTGTACTAAATTTTAACCATCCCTAATCATTTCCTTCCAGTAAACAGAAAAACTTCTCATTGAGTATATACTTTCAAGTCTTTCCGGTTTAATTTTTCTCCATGAGCCAGCAGCAGAAGCTGTGGGTGTCCCACATGTGTCCACATGCTTTTCACATTTCACCATGTACCTCCATGCCTTCCAACTCCCTGTTCCTGCCTTGTTTCCCTGAGGGATTTCTCTGGTCACCAAAGCAGGGTGGCCACTACACAGCAGGCTGGAAATGTACCCTCCTTCCCAGTAACCCTCAACCAGTTTCTGGTGTGAGCTGGTGATGAATATCCCAGTTCTGTGCCCTTGCAGGGGGATAGCTCTGAGACACATGGTCTAAGCTGACTCCCAGAGTTCCCCAGAGGAATTAAGCCGCACTGCCCCATGGCAGTCACAGGTGAATAGCATACCCTTCCTCCCCGCTCCACCTGGTGCTTCCTGAAATCACCTCTCGAGGGAACTTCTCCCACTCGGAGCCTTGTCTCAGAGTCTAGTTCTGGGGACCCCAACCTGGAACCTTGATTCAACTTTTTACACTAAAGAACAAGGCATTGAAACCTCAAGAAGATCCTTTTAAATAGGAAAACAGGCAATGAAACTGATTTCCCTTCCAGCAACCGTTAGGGAATTCTGCTTGCTTTAATTCAGAGCTAATTGCCCATGAGTTTGTTTAAATTGTCACCAAGTCAAGGGTCTTTCAGTTTTAAGTAATATAAACCCACCTAAGCTAGATTAAGTTTTTGAAAGGACGGGTAAGGGCCTTTAGCATGAGGACACCAAAGTGTCTCTTAAGGTCAGGAATGCACTTTAGGCAGAGAGAGGAGCTGGAACCAAGAGTGGACAGCCACCTTGCTCTTCTTCTGGGGCCCTAGGTTCTCTTCTTTTTACTTCATTTAGTACATCTGCTTCTTCTCTCGCTGTTGAATGGCTTTTCCCACTATGCAGTATGAATGGATAACATGATAACCTTTCACTTTTTCAACTTTCTCTTCTACCATAGAGCAAATTCAGAACTTCAGGGCGAGAGCCCTGATTGGCCCACCCTATGTCAGATATATTTTCACATCCAATCAGTAGTGGTAGGAGGATTAGGGGAGGGGTCTGGTTAACACCTGCCTACTAGACTACATGCCTTTGGGGCCTGGAGATACCCCCAAAGTGTTGGGAGTTACATTAGTTTGGAAGCAGAGAAGAGTAAGACATCTTTTTTTTTTTCTTTTTATTATAAAACTTTTAGTTCTCTTCATTTGGGCATGGGCTGTTTGGACATTTCACAAATGCTGCCTAATTCCAAGAGGGCAAGTTTCTGTATATGCAGTGCAAAAATGTCCTTGCTTATTAATACCAAGGCAGTTGTCACCAAGCTAACCAATGTTCTTTAAAACCATTGTGCTAGAAAAAAACAAAAATGTTTTCTAAAGTGCTTTTATCTAGGGAGAGAAGCAAAAATATGGGGTTTATCTGTTGCCTATCATTGGACCCATAAACATTCCGTTTCCAACGTCCAGTGCCTGTGTAGAGAAGGCAGGAATGCTGTCCCACTTTGGATGACCATGGGAGTTAAATTAACAGTATGTGTTATTTTTTCACTTGAACCAGCCCTGGGGTGAGTGCCAGCTCTGCTACTTACTAGCTGTTTAACCTCCGAAAACCTTAGATACCTCATCTGTAAAATATAGACGTAAATTGATAAAGTATTAATTGAATTAATAAAGTATCAATTAATTAATTGATAAAGTACTAATTCAGAGGGAAGATATAAAATGAGCACAGTGCATGTTAACTACCAACGTTGTTGTTGTTATTAATTCACGATCCATGGGCCATTTCTCATTAAGCTATTATCAGTGCAAATGCAGATGGAAGTCAGTGAAGGGGTTAAAATCATGAATTCTAAAGTTTCGGCATCTAGGTGAAATTCTAGTTCTAACATTTATTAGCTGTGTGTCAGCCTCTATCTGCCTAAGTTTTCTGATCTGTAAAATGGGAATCAGTCATCACAATAACTATCTCTTATAGTTAGAATTAGACGAGAAGAGTTCAAGACAGTGCCTGACACAAAGGAAGTAGGACTGGACACACAAGAGCCAGCATTAATGTGAATATGATTGGTATTCATAGATGTGGGTTGGTATTCACAGCTGAAAGTCTGCTCTCTGGGCTGCAGGTGAGATGGTGGGCTTTATATATGGTTGCTTTTGATTCACATGTGAAGTGTCACTAGCCTTCTCTTGCTTTAAAGGATATCCCAATAGAATTAGATAAGTATCCCAGGTATTAGTAGTGAAGCTTAGTGTCAAAAATCATATTTCTTTCTCAAGGCAAAAATAAGCCTGCTCTGAATATGAGGCCACTGGGCATAGGCCAAATTTGCTACTTTGGTATGAAATATTCCAGATGAATAGATTCATGAATATATATTTCAGCCCAAGTTTACTGGTAAGATGTAGTATAAGAATCACTCATTTAGATACATCTGTGGTCGTGCATCAGGCAACATGTAACTTTAATTACTAGCCTGTCTACCTTTTGAATTGAATTCATGTTTATTTTTGTGGTTCTGATAAACTTCTGTCCTTTGTGGCACACTCTTAGCTTCATTGCAGTCATCATACTTGCAGTCCTGACCCTGGGGGCAGAGCCCCGGGCAGGACAACATACAGTCTCCAGGACATCAGCAGTCTCAGTGATTTTGACTCTCACTCAGGTTGGAGAACCCCAGTGTTAATGGACCACAGGGTCCACTAGGTTTTGAATCCCAATGCTATCATTCCTTAGCTCTGTGAGCACCAAGGCTTTGTTCCTTCATTTATAAAACAGGAGCACTAATAGTTCCCCTTCATTAGATTGTTGTGACATTTATTTTTATTTTTTAAAGATTTATTTATTTTAGAGAGATAGAGCTGCAAGTGGGGATAGGGGTAAAGGGAGACAATCTTCAAGCAGTCCCCACTGAGCTCAGAGCCAGATGTGGGGCTCAGTCCCATGACCTATGACATCATGACCTGAGCCCAAACCAAGAGTCAGAGGTCTAACCTACTGAGCCACCCAGACATTGTTGTGACATTTAAATGAGATAATAAATGTAAAACATTTAGAACAGTATTTGGGACATAATCAGTACTCAAAAGTGTCTGGTAGAATGACAGATAATCCTATTCACACATGAGAAAACAAGATCAGAGGATGAGTGGGTCAAGAAGTTTCTGTTGACTAAAGTAAGATTTAAGTTAGGATTCATGATACCACAGTGCTTACCGAGCTTGGAAAACTCATCAGGCTCCATCAGGAAGGGTGTAGAGTGGGGACATACCCCCAGGAGATTGATTAAATTCAGTTTTCAAGTATTTTCTAAGTGATTTAATTCAGTGAAAACAACTGTTGGCTTGCGAACCTGTCGAAAGATGAGTCTGGCTGAAAGTGTTGCTTCTTATGTAATTATTTTCCCCACCAGCCTTTGCTCAGTGAACCCCTTTAGAGAGCCACAGCGCGCCTGGGGGGCTGACAGTGATAGAGTCCATGTGCTTCATTCATACCGCAATAAAATATTAAAGTTTCCTCTATAACCTTTGAAAAATCTTAGAAAAACAAGTGAGAGTGCAGAAAGACAAGCAAACATGGGCATAACAGGGGACTCTGTCTCCTAGAGCTGCTTGAGGGTTTAGATAATGTATCCAGAGTGTTTTTGAGTACAGTGGCTGGCAATTAGTAAGTAGTCAATAAGCGGTAAACATAAAGGAAAGCAGTTCAAATCAGCCAGAGAAAAATATCCTTGTCTCCTCTTAGTCTACCCTTGTCTACTTGGGCTGATAAAATTCATTTCAAGAGGCAAAATCAGCACATACTATATAACACTGGAGCACATCCCTGGTGCTAGTCCCCACCTTTTGATGCAGGTCAGTCTGCCATTAACTCAGGTGCTGACTGAGGGGGTTTGAGAAGTGTCAGGGCCCTCAGCTTCATGGTGGAATTCCTGAGATTTTAGCGGATTTATTCAAATAAAATACATAGCCTCTTTGGCTGTAAGTAATTCTGCAACTTTTGTCTTTTTGAGGAATTAAATCCACATTTGATGAAGCGTCTACTTCAGTGCCGTTTCTGCTGTTTACACTGTGGTTAGGAGTTTTTCTCTGCAGCCCTCTAGGCAAGCCAGTGTCTGGGTTTATAGTGGGGAGGGGAACTCTCAGACCTGCGTTCCGGTCCTTTCTGCAACTTACTAGCTGTGTGCCCTGCAGCACGACAGTTGACCTCTCCCCTCTTAATTTTCTTGTTGGAAAAATGAAGATCTTGATAAGGATCCCTACCTCGGGGGCAGGGAAATAAGGTCAGAAATAATAGAATGGTCAGAAATGATAGAATGAGAAATAGAAACTGTTCACAGCACCTGCCTCCCTGCAAACCCTTTGTAAAAGACAACCATTGTTACTATTTTAATTGGTATTGCTATTTCTATTCCTGCTACTGTTATGATTTAGATTTTCTTACAGATGAGGAAATGGGTAAATTGGCAATAAGAAAATCCACCGTTGATAGTTACTGTGAAGGATAATATAGATGGGCAATGTGTTGAGCTCCTGAAATGAACGTTGATAATAAACAGTAGCTAATATGACCTTTTCGTTGATACCAGTTGATTTTTACACATTTGACCAGCAAACGAGGACAGAGGTTTTGTCTAGGTTGAAATACAAGGATCAGGTGGAAAACTCCCACTGTCAGGACACCCATGAGTAGTATGGCTGTTAGCTGAGCCAGAACATAAAGTTTTTCAGGGCATGAAGTTATCTTTGTCTTCTAGCTTAGTTTGACAGATTGTTTTAAAGGGGCTGGTATTGTCATACTGGGGAGAAAAAAAAGTCATCAAAGTGTGCTAAGAAAAGGATATTTGGGGCAGGTTCAAGCACGAAGAATGCCTCCCCCAAATAACCCCTATTGTGCAGCTACTCCTTATCAGTCCTGCCAGGAGCACCATAAATCACCTCTAAATTGACTATTATGTCATTATTGGGCATCGGAAGACAAATAATCTGGGCAGCCTCACGGATTCCAGGGAGATAGTTTTCTGGCTCATGTCAGCTCAAACAAAAGTACTTAGGAGCACTGCTGAATTGATGCCCACCTTTTGAATCTCCTCTTTCATTTTTTTTTTTAATGCAATAAACAGAGTCAGGAAAAGTTAGTTCCTGCATCCTGGCATAATGGTGGTGGATGAAAATGTGACCGGTTCAGAGACACTGTCATTGTTTTGGACTCTTTGAAATGACGTGCAGGGAAGTAAGAACTTTCCCTGCCCAGGAAGGCATACTTTTGCAGGTATCTGGTGGGGACAACCAAGGAGATAGGAGAATGCAGAGCTGAGTAGTCACTGGCCCATCTAGGGCCATCAAGTCTGATCATGGCAGATTTCAAGAGTGATCCTTTTGTGAGAGGTAGTCAGTTCATCTAATCCTGAGCCAGTGAGGAATAAACAGTTATTCAGGGGTGGTGCTATGTACCCTTTATTAATAATGCATCTTAAATAAACTTGCATGGACCCAAGCATGCAAGTGGAAGCCTTTTAGCCAGAAGGAGGCCCCAAGAGAGCCCTGTTATGGATTTCTTGATGTTTTTGTGGTTGTTGTCATTTTTAAGATTTTATTTATTTATTTGAACAGAGAGAGAGAGAGAGCACACAAGCAGGGGGAGCGGCAGGCAGAGGGAAAGGAAGAAGCAGACTCCTTGCTGAGCAAGTAGCCCAACATGGGGCTCGAGCCCAGGACCTTAGGATCATGACCTGAGTCGAAGGCAGACATTTAACCAACTGAGCCAACCAAGCTCCACATAACCAATGTTCTTTATAGACATTGGTTTTTAAATGTCATATTTCATTGCTCACATCAGGTGGAGTGCTGGCTGTGACTCAGGTCTTGATTGCAATCCACTACCATTCTTACATGGATGGCCATCTTAGAGCTTTTTTCATCATGGAGCTCTCAAAACACTGCTGCCCTTGAGATGAAAATTATGAGGTTCACCCCTTTCTTGTTTCAGGGAGTATGAGCATGGCCATTGACCCATGGGTTCCTGAGTGCCAGTAGTGCCCTGAGACATAGATTCCCAAAGACAACAGGACAGAATAAGGAATTCCATATTGTTTCAGAAGAGAACGTGGTAGAGAGAAGCAACAGGAAGGAAGAAGTATATTTGGAAAACNGACATAGATTCCCAAAGACAACAGGACAGAATAAGGAATTCCATATTGTTTCAGAAGAGAACGTGGTAGAGAGAAGCAACAGGAAGGAAGAAGTATATTTGGAAAACAGTAAATGTGCCCTCCTCAAGATACATAACATATTCATGTCAAGAGCTGCTCCCTCAACACAAGACCATGAGTTTCAGTGATGGAGAAACCTGAGGATGCTGAGGAACTCACAGGACTAAGGAATCAGGATACATGGACCTGGAACACTATCACACACTGGATACTAAATAATTGGTAGCTGAAATAAATTTGATTGGATGGCATTGAATTGAAATAATTTGACTCTACGTTTAACTACCCACTAATTTTGGGGGGGCAATACTACTACTCCCTAGCATTTACTGAGGAGTCAGCAAGTGTTTTTGGTTTGCACATACATTGTCACATTTAATCTTCTTAGCCACTCTGTGAGATAGGCACTGCAGTATTTCCATTTTGTAAATAAGGAAACCAAGGCTGGGAAGAAGCTAAGCAGAGGGTGCCTGGCTGGCTCAGTCGGTTATGCATCCAACTCTTGGTTTCAGCTCAAGTCTTGATCTTAGGATAGTGAGATCAAGCCCTGCAGTAGGCTCCAAGCTCAGCACAGAGTCTGCTTGAGATTCTCTCCCTCCCCCTCTGCCCCTTGCCCTGCTCACGNAGGCTCCAAGCTCAGCACAGAGTCTGCTTGAGATTCTCTCCCTCCCCCTCTGCCCCTTGCCCCACTCACGCGCGCTCTCTCTCTCAAATAAATAAATAAATAAATAAATAAAATCTTTAAAAAGAAAAGGGAGGGGGGCACTAAGCAGTTTTTTTTTCACAGTCATATTGCCAGGGAGTAACACAGCTGTGATTCAAACCCAAATTTTTTTAGCCCTCTTCAAGTGTATGACATGTTGTCTACTGCAGGTCCCTTAACTTGTCAAAGAGTGACCATAATCCATATCTTGCCCACCTCACAAGGGTACTTCTGGTTTCAACAGAAGGAGTGAGACTCAAAGCAAGTAGTCAAGTGCTGTCAAGGTGAAGGGCCTCATTACTATTTCCTAAATCCAGTCGCTAATCATGGTTAATGAGAATAGGCTTCTGGGGCAGATATGTGGGCTTGGATTGAATTGTTAGTTCTGCTACTTCCTAGCTGTGTGACTTTGGGCAAATTATTTAACTTTCCTCAGCCCCAACTGCCCCATTTATAAACTTGGGATGATAATGGTCCGTAACTCCTAGGGAGTTTTTTGAGGCTCAGACGAGATAATGCCTGTAAAGTGGTAAGCGCAGCACCATGGACATGACCAGCATTCAGGAATGAGTAACTTCCATTAGTGTTTATTTCCCGTCCCTATAAGTTCATTCTTTTCAAGCACTGGCTAGGCTCTGGTTTGAAAAACAAGAGCTTCCCACACCTGTCTTTAAGCAGCTGATGAGCCACAGCCCCTCTGATGACACCTCTGGAACACAAAGGGCAGCTAGCCCAGAAACTGATGCTGCATGAGACCCTGTAGGCCATCTTGATGGACAGAGTGACAGGAGCAATGACTGTTCTGCTGTAGTCATCATGAGAGCAAAGCCTTTTGTGCACCAGCTCCCCTGAAGTCACCCAGTTAACCACGTTCTTTGTCTAAGTATCTGTGTAATTTAGGTCTTTGTAAGACTGCTCTTCCCGTCTGAGTAAAAACAGTTAGTTGCCCCTTTCCCCACTGGAAGAAATTTGTCACCTCCTCTCATGAACATAGCTAAGGAACTGTTGCTAACAGTTATGCTTCATTAGAAAAATAAATCCAGGGGTGCCTGGGTAGCTCAGTGGGTTAAGCCTCTGCCTTCAGTTCAGGTTGTGACCTCAGGATCCTGGGATTGAGCCCCCCATCTCTGCTCAGCAGGGAAACTGCTTCCCCCTCTCTCTACCTATCTCTCTGCCTACTTGTGATCTCTCTCTCTGTCAAATAAATAAATAAAATCTTTTAAAAAAGAAAGAAAGAAAAAGAAATCCATGTGTGCCTCGGTGGCTCAGTCTGTTGAGTGTCTGACTCCTCGTGATCTCAAGATCCTGAGATCGAGCCTCAGTTTGGGCTCTGTGCTCAATGGGGAGTCTGCTTGGGATTCTTTCTCTCCCTCTTCTTCTACGCCTCTTCTGTTTGCATGCTTGTGTGCANAGTTTGGGCTCTGTGCTCAATGGGGAGTCTGCTTGGGATTCTTTCTCTCCCTCTTCTTCTACCCCTCTTCTGTTTGCATGCTTGTGTGCACTCTCTATCTCTTTCACTAAAATAAATAAATATATCTTTAAAAAGTAGTAATAAATAAATCCACTTTTTGTTTTCACTTTGGCCCTTGTTTTTTTTTCCTTTATAATGATTAAAAGTCTAACTTATAGTTCAAAAGAGCCCGTGTAACCTAATTAAGGAATATATTCCTTCTAGAGAGTCACCCAAAATACAATTCTGTGCTCATTCATTTAATAAAATATTTAATGACCAACTACTATATGCCAGCTGTTTAGCACATTAAGTTGAGTATGACACAAGCCCTGGCGTGAAGGTTCTTCTGATCTTGTTAGAGCAGCATATTTTGGTGAAATACCTGGCCTGATTTTTTTTTTTTTATCTAGTTGTTCCTGCCCTATCTTAACTTCCAAGCAGTTGCTAGAATGAGCTCTCTAGGACCATGCTACTGCATTCAGTAGCTTTATGTTGACTGTTAAAGGGAAAAAGGTCTAATTTCTTTGCATGGTATATGAGATCCTACACCATCTGGCCCCTTCTACTATACCAGCCTTAATTCTTGATCCTGTCCTCAATCCTCTTCAAGCTAGTGTGGACAGGATGCAGTCCCCCTGCAGGATGAGATATATCTGTTGTGTTCATCTTGTCTACCTCGTGGGATTGCTCTTAGACTCCATACCCTACATGTGCCCGATTATCCTTATTGTCAGCCATGTCTGCTATCTGATTACCTTTCCATGAATTCTTCCTACTAAAAATCCTGGCCATTTGGGGTGCTACCTCCTTGAAACTCTCACTGGACTGTAAAGTCTTCTTCTCTCACTTGATTATAATTTTTATTATGTATTTGTTTTATATCTGCTTTTCTTACTATGTCTATTTTAGATATACAAGAGGTGAACAAAAGAATGAATGAATGAATAAAATAAAATAAAAAACTCATCCTCTAAAACCACAAATTAATACCCCTGGCGCTTTGATAGTGACATTGATGATAAGAATCCTTTTCCATTACTTCAAAAGTGCTGATGAAGTGATTCAGGCTAGAACAGACATTTACAGTGACAGAGTCTGGACTGAAAACTCAAAAGTCCACATGCAAAGCTGAAGAATTTTTTGCCTTCACCATCTAACCTTGACTTTGGAGAGTTAGGGTGCAACATGAAACCAAAACCCACTGACCAGAAGTAAAGATCACTTCTTTAAGAATGCGGGCATTTTAGAAAATTTAACACATAGGCATTTGGTACAGAAAGTGGCATTTTCAAATCCTCCTCACTGTGAAGTACAAAGTAGTACAAGAGCACTAAGCTTGATGGTAGAAAACCTGACTTCAAATGTCCCCTTTTCTTCTATCTAAGTTTGCTCTTGAGTAAGTTTTTACGAGCATGCTCTTCAGCTTCTTTGGCCGTCAGTTTTGCACACTGTGGGGAATTAGACCAAATTATTTTTATCTAATGTTGCTTCTAAGTTTAAAGCTTTTTTATGAATGTATCTCACGAATACATACAGAAGTAGATAAATGTGTTTCTTCAACATGAGGACATATTCTGTACCAAGCCCGGTACCAGCTCTGGGAGAGGGCATGACGATGTGGGCAGACTGACCATGGAACTTCTGTGGAACTTACCCTGAGAAATTATTAGTGACGGCCTATGACTTAAACCTTCCAGAAAGCCTACTTTCAAAGGTTAAGAGAGAATTATACTTTCCATTCAGCTAGGCAAATACATATTTAATAGTTAACGTATACTCCAACAAAAATGTCCCAATTGGGTGATTTTTTTAAAGTACAAAGAGTAAAGGACTTCAGTTTGACCCTTGGCAACCCCCCTCAATCATTCCTTTGATCAGAATTTTCCCAGAGGGAATCTGTCAACTTCCCAGAATGTCTTCCTTGGCTCGAACCTGCCTCCATGGCAATGAAGCACGAGTCTCCTGTCAGACTCTCAGCTTTGGAGAGCATGTTTAAATTATTAATTATCACTGTGCCAGCCTGCCCATTCCCAGCCATGTTATCCTTTTCAGTGTTTTAACTGTCTTCTCTTTTGGTTCTTTGGGGGAAAGGACATTAAGATGGAGAAATACGTGCCAAAGCAGAGTTCACTCACTGCTTGCAGATTAAACAATGATTAATCCAGTTGTTTCTGGCCCATCCTGTACTTCCATTCACTAAGGAAGGATAGCACTGTGAAGAAACTCTGCCTTTCTCTCTTCATGGAGAATGGCCACGGACTCAAACATGTATTTCCCACCCCAGTTTTCTGTTCTCTCTGCAGGATTCTAATTTTGATGTTTTTCAGAAACCAGGACATATGTCTGGTCTATTCATCATATAGCCTCTGAATAGCAAAACAGGTGTCTCCAATGTAAGGTGATCGCGACTGAATTTTCTGTGAGATTGCCAACCTCACATTTGTATTCCTGTTGTAATTCCTAGCTTTTATTTTTATGTGTGCGTTTGTGCAGCACAGAACTCTCTACTCAAGTAAGTAGTTGAGCAAATGTGGTGGTTTACAGCCATACGAAACATCTGAGGCATAAGTTAGACCATAATGTGATTGTGTAGTTCTTTGAAAAGCTTCAGCAAAAAGCAAAATCTGTGCATGGCAAGTTATTTCGGTGTGGGATAAAACTTGTTTCTTGTTCTCTAATCCATTTTGATAAGGAACAAAAATGGAAACATGCTCAAAAACTCTCTGGTCAATTGTAAAATTAAATGAAATTGTAGGAACTGAATTAATGTCTTCTGGTTAAAAAATAAATCCTTTTGGAAAAGGAAAATCCTCTACCACAAGGTGGTATTTCTAAGTACAGTGCTTTCCCCCACCAAATTCATGCAGTTGACAATTTTGGACTATTGATGAGGTGAATATAGAGTAGAAGGCAGTGTGATTCTCATTCAGTGTGAACCATTGGTCACAGCTGTCTTCGTTGTCCTGTCCCTGACACTGCCCCCCTCACTGCCCATAATTCTTCCTTGACAGTAACTTTTCTTGCCTATGTTACCTGGACAGCTGCTTACCTCCTCCAGTTGATTTTCATTCATACATTTAAACTTTTTAACAAATTTTAATGATTATTCTTGCCAAACTTTGTGGAGTGTAATTTCATTATCTTTAACGATTTTCCATTGGAAATGTTCTAGTGTTCTATAAAATTAAAGCGTTAGGAGAATTAGCATTTTTAAAATTCTTGTTCTGCAACATTAGTTTTTGTAGTGCAAATTATCTAAATGTTGGAATTTTCATTTGGAATTCTCCTTTCATTAACATGCCTCATATATGTCTTAAACTCATCTTTATAATTTAAAATCATAACATGACACTATCATTTAATAAACCTAAAACTCAATTTAATCACTGTTAGTTAGGGTTCTCTGGAGGGCCATACAAATAGGATGATAGATAGATAGATAGATAGATAGATAGATAGATAGATAGATAGATAGAGAATAGATTGATTTATTACAAAACATGGCTCACGTGGTTATGGAGGCTGAGAAATCCCACATATAGTCTTTGTAAGCTGAAGATCCGGGAACAGTGGTGGTATAATTCAGTCTGAGTCCACAGACCTGAGAATCAAGGGAGCTGGTGGTATAAATGTCAGTATGAGTCTGACAGCCTAAGAACCAAGGAGTGGCTACTGTAAGTACCCAGATTCTGAAAGCCCAAGAACCAAAAGTTCTGATGTCTGAGGGCAGGAGCAGATAGAGAAGATGGAGATTTCAAGCGCAAGGACAGAAGGATTTGCCATTTCTTCACCTTTTTGTTCCATTCAGGCCCTCAACAGATTGGATGATGCATGCCTAAATTGGAGAGGGCAGATCTCTTTATTCAGGCAACCGAATCAAATGCTAATCTCTTCCAGAAACACAGACACACCCAGAAATAATGTTTTACCAGCTATCTGGGCACCTCTTAGCCCAGTCACACTGATGCATAAATTTAACCACCACAGTCATGGCCTCCACAATCTCATTAGTGTGAATGGCCCATTCATCCACACGGATACCTTTCCAGAAGATAATTTTTGAGGAAATGACCATAAGATACAGGCAATATGCTAGATACCAAGAATGCAACTCTAAAAGTGATTGTTGCTACTTTCTAAGAGCATAAAACCAGCATTAAAACCATGTCATTAAAAACCATACATCACTCCCATGTTCACTGGAGGAGTATTCACATTAGCCAAAATATTGAAACAACTCAAATATTCCTGGACACATAATGGGCAAGGAAAATGTGGTGTGTTATTCATCCTTAAAAGAGGAGGAAATTCTACCATTTGCAACGATTTGGATGGATCTGGAGGACATTATGCCAAGTGAAAAATCTTATTTCCAAAGGACAAATACTGTATGATTCCAATTATATGTGGTATCTAAAATAGTTGAACTCATAGAAGCAGAGGATGGAATGGTGGTTGTCAGGGGCCTGAGGAGGGGGCGGTAATTGGGGAGCTCTTGTTCAAAGGGTGTAAAGTTTTAGTTATGCACCATGAATAATTCCTAGAGATCTGCTGTCCGGCATTGTGCCCACAGCCAAAAACATGGTACTGTGCTTTAAGTTTTGCTAAGAGGGTGAACACGTTAAGTGTTCTTAACACACATGCACACAGACAAAGACATAAGGAAACTTTTAGAGGTGATGGGTATGTTTATTACCTTGATGGTACTGATAGTGTTTCCACAATGATGCTACCATTGCATGGGACCCAAATACTAAGCATATGTCCGGACTCATCAATTGTATGCATTAAAAATGCACAGATTATTTTTCATTAAACCCCCCCAAACCCAAAGGTAATATCTGTTAAGTGAAGTATGACCCATGACAAGAGTACATGATTCAGGAATTCATGAAAAGAAACGATCCCTTTGGACTAGGTAATCCATTAATATTTCTTTGAAGGAGAATCTGCATTGGATTGAAGGATCCTTAGGTTTTGGTAAGCAAAGGAGAGGAAGAAAGACAAAGAGGTCAGGCAACATGGTATATCTGAACAGTGATGGGCTGTATCACAGAACTTGCTTTAAGGGGGTGGGCTAAAGTATTGAAAATCTCCTGCCTGGCTGCACAGGGCTTGAACAGTAGGGCGAATGGTTAGGCTTCATACTACAGCCAAATGAATGGTGAGCTCCTTTAAAATTAAGTGATATGAAATATGCCACTCATATTAATTAAATAGAATCATTACTATAGCTCCATTTTTCTGCTACTGTACACATCGGTGAATGTGAAATGATTATTTCATTTTCTCAACCAAGTGCATCAACTGGTTTTATCACACAAACACATAAATCAGGTGTGATGTAAGGAACAGCAATGGTAGAGACAGAGGTAATTCCAACCTAAAACTAGGTCTTTAAAAGCTGTGAGTCTGTACTTGAGGGTTTTTGTTTTGTTTTGTTTTGTTAAGATTTCTGTATTTATATTAACAAGAGAGAGCCAGAGTGAGCGGGGGCAGGCAGGGGGTGGTGGATAAGCAGAGGAAGGAGGAGGAGAGAGACTCTCAAGCAGACTCCCTGGTGAGAGCAGAGCCCAATAAGGGGCTAAATCTCATGGTCTTGAGATCATAACCTGAGCAGAAATCAAGAGTCAGCTGCTTAATCCACTAACCACCCAGGAGCCCCTGTACTTGAGGTTTTATAAGGTTGAAATCTTAAACACACTGAAACTAAAAAAGTAAATGATTCAATATTTTTGACTAATTTGGCTAAATAGCCAATATTCAATTAATTCAGTTTAACACTTAAAATATTGTTATATGTCAACACAGGCTAAGGAGCTTCCCCAAAACTCTGTACATTTTTTTCCTTAAGGAGCTTATTTCTTTTAATTAATTGAGACAACAATTTTTATGTATCTTTCCCTTCACAAATGATAAGCAATGCTGTTAAAAAATAACACACTTAGAGCTGCCCTCCAAATTACTAGCATGCATTATCAAACGTTCCTAATTTTAATCAGAAAAACAACCTCAATTTGGTTTCATTAGGTGTAAATTAGAGCACATGTCCCCTTGTTTCTCATCACCATTTGGAGTTTTCTCCCCCCTCATTTTCTTCTTATGGAGGGGATGGCAGAACAGATGCACATTTATTCCACAGTAAATGAAGTGGACTTGATTAAGGAATCTCTCTATGGAAACATAAACAGTACACAGATCCCATGATTCTGGTGTCAAAAACAAGTTATTGATGTCTCCCCCAATGGCTTATATAGAATTGGCAAACTGTTGCCCATGGGCCAAATCCAGCCCACTAACTCTTTTCATAAATAAAACACAGCCACACTTCCTACTGTCCGTGTCCTCTGTACAAATACTTTCATGTTATTGGGGAAGATGTAAGTAGTTGAGATGGAGACTACATGCCCACGGAGCCTAAACTATTAATGATCTGGCTCTTTTCAGGAAAAAAAGTGTTCTGATCCCTAGATTAGGTGATCTATATCATTAGTGTTGTCACTGATATTAAACATTAATTTTACCTCGTGTCGTATATTTCAGACTTCCAAAGCACTTTTTTTGTTTCTCCAAGCTTTTATTTATTTTCCAGTTAGTTAATGTACAATGCAGTATTACTTTCAGATGTAGAACTTAGTAATTCAGCACTTCTACACAACACCCGATGCTCATCAGAAAAGTGTCCTCCTTAATCCCCATCACCTATGTCACCCATCCTCCTACCTGCCTGCCCTCTGGAAACCATCAGTGTGTTCTGTATAGTTAAGTGCCTGTTTCTTGATTTGCCTCCCTCTCTCTTTCTCCCCCCATGCTCATTTGCCTTGTCTCCCAAATTCCACACATAAGTAAAACCACATGGCATCTGTCTTCTCACTGGCCTGCCTTGCCTAGCACATGAGGTTCCTCAAAAAGTTAAAAACAGAACTACCCACAGTCCAGCAAGTGCACTACTAGATATTTACCCAAAGGATACAAAAATACTCATTTGAAGAGATACTTGCACCCTGATGTTTATAGCAGATTATCAACAACGGCCGTATTATGGAAAGAGCCCAAGTGTCCATTGACTGATCAATGGATAAAGAAGACGTGGTAGCTATATACAATGGAATATAGCTCTGCCATTAAAGGCAGCAAAGTCTTGCCATTTACAATGACAGTATGGATGGAGCCAGAGAGCGTTGTGCCAAAGCACTTTTAAAAACATTTCATTTGAAAAAACATAGACAAAAAAAAAAGTTGTCTCAAAAATAGAAAGTCCTCACACAAATGGAAATGATCTGCTTCTCACTCATATATAAAGGGAGGGTGATAATGCTCTCATTTTACAGAGGAAGAAGCTGAAGTTACAGAAAGTGGCTGCTTCATGGGACTAGGTGAGTTCATCTCATACCCTCTGCCCCATTGTTTCCATTGTGTTAGGATTTCCAAACTGTGTACCAATGAGTTATTAAAGCGTGTGAGAGAGAAAAAGCTTCCGTGACCAAAAGTATTTCTTTCTCTTGAAACTGTCTATAGGTATAAACATTAATAAATTCGTTATTCAAAAAAATTCTGCAATGAAGAAACCCATTTAAACGTATTCCTTCAGCTTTTTCTAGTATTATTTTACAATCAAACTTCCTTCCTCTTTGAAAAAAAAAATCTTAATACCCATGGAACCAGTTAGGGGAACCTTGCTATATATACCTTTACCACCCACTTTTCCCCTTATTTCCCAAAACATGGCCTTTCTGTTGTCCCTCTGATGTACTATTTCTTTTGTAAATGCATAGATTTGCCACACACAGGCAATTGCACATATTTTCTAAAGTAAAATACATTTTAAAGTAGAAAATTGAATAAACAATGGAGAAGTTAGTGCACAAGAAACACTATCCCCTGGAAACCCCTATTACATTTAGTATAAATTCTTTCAGGATGTTCCATGTGAAATATGACAGTTTACCTAAAAATAGAATTGTAGCATACATGCTGCTGGTTAACCTGTTTTTTCCACATACATTGATAATGGACACCATTTAAAGTCAGTAAATACAGTTATGTATCTTCTTTTTTTAGTTATTTAAATACAATTAGTGAACATATAGTACATCACTAGTTTTTGGTGTAGTGTTCAATGATTCAGTAGTTGTGTGTAACTCTTGGTACACATCACATCATGTGCCCTCCTTAATGCCTATCAACTGGTTAACCTATCCCCCCACCCACCTCCCTTTCCACAATCCTCAGTTTGTTTCTCAGAGTCAAGAGTCTTTCATGATTTGTCTCCCTCTCTGATTTCTTCCCATTCAGTTTTTCCTCCCTCCCCCTGTGGTCCTCTGTATTGTTTCCTGTATTCCACATATGAGTGAAAACATATAATTGTCTTTCTCTGACTTATTTCACCTATCATCATACTTTCCAGTTCCATTCATGTCAATGTAAATGGTAGGTATTCATCCTTTCTGATGGCTGAGTTAAACATTCCTTTGTATATATGAACCACATCTTCTTTATCCATTCATCTGTTGAAGGACATCTCAGCTCCTTCCACAGTTTGGCTATTGTGGACATTGCTGCTATGAACATTGGGGTGCAGGTGCCCCTTCTTTTCACAAAATCTCTATCTTTGGGGTAAATACTGTGCAGTGTACTGGGTCATAGGGTAGCTCTATTTTTAACTTCCCAAGGAACCTCCATACTGTTTTCCTTAGGAGCATTCCTACCAACAGTATAAGATGGTTCTTGTTTCTCCACATCCTCGCTAACATTTGTTTTTCCCTGTCTTGTTCATTTTGACCATTCTAACTGGTTTAAGGTGGTATCTCATTGTGGTTTTAATTCGTATTTCCCTGATGACAAGGGATGTGGAGTATTTTCTTATGTGTCTGTTAGCCATTTGTATGTCTTCTTTGGAGAAGTGTCTGTTCATGTCTTCTGCCCATTTCTTGACTGGATTATTTGGTTTTTGGGTGTTGAGTTTGAGAAGTTCTTTATAGATCTTGGATACCAGCCCTTTGCCTATTATGTCATTTACAAATATCTTCTCCCATTCCGTAGGTTATATTTTAGTTTTGTTGACTGTTTCTCTTGCCAAGCAGAATCTTTTTATCTTGATGAAGTCCGAGTAGTCCCTTTTTGCTTTTGTTTCCCTTGCTTTTAGAGATGTTTCTTGCAAGAAGTTGCTGTGCCCGAGGTCGAAGAGGTTACTCTCTGTGTTCTCCTTTAGGATTTTGATGGATTTCTGTCTCACATTTAGGTCTTTCATCCCTTTTGAGTTTATCTTTGTGTATGATGTAAGAGAATGGTTCAGTCTCATTATTCTGCATGTGGTTATCCAATTTTCCCAACATTGTGTATTAAAGAGACTGTCTTTTTCCATTGGATATTCTTTCCTGCTTTCTCAAGGATTAGCTGACCATAGAGTTGAGGGTCCATTTCTGGGTTCTCTATTCTGTTCCATTGATCTATGTGTCTGTTTTCATGCCAGTACCATGCTGTCTTGATGATCAAAGCTTTGTAATTCAACTTGAAGTCAGGCATTGTGTTATCCCCAGCTTTGGTTTTCTTTTTCAACATTCCCCTGGCTACTGGGGCATCTTTTCTGATTCCATACAAATTTTAGGATTGTTTATTCCAGCTCTGTGAAAAATGTTGATGGTATTTTGATAGGAGTTGCACTGAATGCGTAATTGCTCTGGGCAGCATAGACATTTTAACAATGTTGATTCTTCTGATTCATGAGCATGGGATGTTTTTCCATCTCTTTGTGTCTTCCTCAATATCTTCCATGAATGTTCTGTAGTTTCTGGAGTATGTATCTTCTCTTTTAGTGGTTGCAGTGTGATCCATTGTATGAATCTAAAGTCATTTTGAATCAAATCCCCTGTGATTGAATATTGGGTTGTTTCCACCTTTATTCAACTAGAATGAATTCCTCAGGGATGGCATTGCTAGGTGGGAGTGTTTATAGTTGGTATCATTAAATGAAAATGTTAGTCTTTCATCTTCAAAATTTACAAGGCTCAGATGACCATTCTGTCCCCACTTCCTGGGGATGAGCAATTGCCTCAAGCTGCCTTGTATACCTGCTTCTCTTAAGGCCTCAGACCACCTTCTTCTCACAGAGTCTCTGCAACCTGACCCTTGTTCATCTAGTGGTTTTATCTAGTACCTTTCACTTAGTAGTTTTGTCTAAGGATGATTGTGGGTTGCATCAGCTATTTCATCTGGGGATTGAAAAATGGTATTTTTCTAATTCTACCACTTCGTTTTTAACTTGTTTTTAAAAACACAGCACTAGACAAGGAGAGAGACCTTTCCCAGAATCAACAGTTCAATAAAGTAAAAATATCAAGCCTGACCTCTGAGAGAGTGGCCAAATTTGCTTTCATGAAATGTGCCTGACAGAAGTCAAGATCTCTCTAGGAAAGACAGGCCAGTGCCTTCAGTCTGTCTGGCCATGGCCCTTGGGTTTGTTTCACAATGTGGTTACCATTAAACAAGGATTTGGCCAAATTAGGCAGAAAGTACTCAGTTGAATTCCCCACTGAGTGAAGTGGACAAAGGACAAACCCAGAATATTAAATATTAATTTAAGTCAAATAACATCTTAAGAAAACATTGAAGCTTTGTGTAAGAGGCATAGATACACATGCACATCCATACACTGAACCAGCATTACTCCTGTGTGTTCTAAGGGGAATGCCCTGGAAGGTAAACAGGAAGAATAGGGTCATTGGTGTATATGACTGACTTTTCTCATGTCTAAGAATTTGAGAAAAATATCACTGCCGTTATTACAAATCAAGAACTCTTAGCACCAACAATTTTTATGAAAAGTCCAAATATGCATAATGTTTGAATTCCAGATATGACAAGCTGATATGGAAGATTTCTTTAAGTGGAGTATGACCTGAACTATTTTAGTTGTCCTGAGTCAAGAAGCTCTTTTTCTACTAAATTTTGTTGTGAAATTAATGTGGTCTTCAAAAACAGCATATTCTACTTTCTTACATTTTTTAAAAATTGTGTGTGGTTGTGTATAAAACCTAACCGCCATTGTGTCATTTAACAAAATCTTCACTGAGGATCTACTATGTGCCACTCCTTCCAGGAAATGTTACTGTTGACGTATTTAAATCCGTAGACAAGCAAGTTCTGCCAATCACCTTGTGCTCTTGTATTTCTTAGGTCTGTTGAGTACTCTCTCTTTTTATTTATTTTTCTATACTATTGACTTATTGAAGTCAATTGTCCTATAGAATATCCTAGAAACAACATGGTTTTTTATATTTGTCTGTTTGCTTTCACATGGTGGTATTTAACTTCTTCCTCTACCTTCTGTATTCCCTGTCAACTGTAAGTTAACTCTAAAAGTTTGAATAATTTCTAATTCAGTATTTTGACAAAAACACTTCTTTTGTAGTCTCTGGGTACTTCATACTTCTCAGATCATTGCTGCTAAGGTTGATTCGTGTTTCAGGGAGTGGCTGCCTTATTATCCCTGCCTGGAAAAGTTCCCACACAATGTTTCATCTGGTAGTTTTGTCCCCTGATGATTGTTATCTGAATGAGTTGTTTCACGCCGGGGTTGTAAATGGTGCTTTTTATAATTCTCCCACTCAACTTCTTTTTGCATTGAAATTCTTCTGTAAAGAACTTTTTTTCCCCAAAACTAGAGGTATTTAGTTACTCTGAAATATAGTTTGTACCAGAAAAGTAAGCTAAAATTCTGAATATTTTCCCTTAATTGCTGATTTTCAGTCAGGTGTTGGTCAGCCTGATCTTTTTTTAAAAGTTAAATTGGATCATGACTATCCTATCCTTGCCTAAAACCCTTTAGAGATCTCCATTGTCCTGCAACTCAAAGTCAAGATGAATAGCCAACGTCTATCTATCTTGCCTCATCAGACCCTCCCCTTTTCCTGCATAGTAGCCATACTGGATTCCTTTCAGTTCTCCAGCATATCTGCACATGAACTTTTCCTTTTGTGTGAACGATTCTTTCTGCCCAAAACATGGTTGGTTCCTTCTCAACTACAGGTCCTAGCTTAAACGACACCTTCACAGAGAGGTCTTTGCTGGTGGTGCAGCTAAAGTAGGTCTCCTTCCTCTAATGTCATCTAATCCAGACACTGGTCATTATCATCCTAGCATTTGTCAGTTAAAAAAAAAAATGGGGGAGGGGAAGGAACCAACTTTCTATTGTCTGTCTCCCCATCTAGGTGACAGGCTCCATGAGGGCAGGGATCATATTGGTTTTGTTCACAATTCACATTCCAATGGCTGGTCAATGACTGGCCATTATTGGCCAGCAGAAGGCTTATGTGTCAGAGAGGTGAAATAGACACAGTTTATGTTTTAGCCCTGGGCTTTTGGGCTAATGGAAGATTCTGAGAAGCAGGTAATTTTCATACATTGTGATAAGTGCAGTGACGGGGAGGTATAGGTTGATAAATGGGAGGACACTGGAGGCATACCTGATACAGGTTTGGGGGTATCAAAGAAGGCTTCCTGGACACAGTGGAATGTAAGCCGAGTCTTATGGGGTGAGTAGGAGTTGGCTAGGAAAAGATTCCAAGAAATAGTTAAGTGCAAAGATGAGTGAGAGAATGGATGGGACTTTGCCTTTGATTAGATGTGGGCATCATTCAGAGGGAAAGAGGAAATCCAGCTTGGTAGGGATGGTGTCATTCAGCAAAATAAGGATGCTTAGAGGGAAAATGGGGAAGGAAGGAGAATATGGAATCCAGTTTGGAACATTGCAAATCTGAGCTGCCCCTGAGATATCCAAACAGAGGCCGTTGAATGTATGGATCTGGGAAAGAGAACGTGATTGCTTTACATAATCTTAAATCTAGATTAAAGAGACAGAAGTATCCACAGATTGTAATAAAAGCAATGGAGGTGGATGAGGCAGCTCTGAGAGGATTTTATTTATTTTTATTTTTTTAAAAAAGATTTATTTATTTTGTGGGTGGGAGGCAATGGGTGAGGGAGAGAGAGAATCTCAAGCAGACTCCCCACTGAGCACAGAGTCAAACTCAGGTTTTGATCTCAAGACCCTGGGATCAGAAGAAGCTGCTCAACCAACTGAGCCACTCAGGTGCTTCCAAGAGGATTTTAAAGCTCCCCCCCAAGAGGATTTTCAACTGTTTGGGTCCTCATGACAGACAGCTTATGAGGGGGCAAAGACTGATATGATTACCCTCTTTTGAAGATGAGAAAGTTGAACCTCAGTAACATCAAAAGATAATATCACATAAATCATAGCTAGTAAGTGATAGAACTGTTACCCTTTGTCTCTTTATTCTTGTATAATATTGCACTCACCTGCCCGAGACTAACAAGAACTATTTTCAAATTTTCTAGCCATCATTTTTCATTCTTATGCTCCTTACTCTTTTGTGTATGTGTGTGATTTTTTTAAAAAATCACATGTAACGTGAAATCATCATAAAACATCATCTTAATCATTTTTTTTTAAGATTTTATTTATTTATTTGACACAGAGAGAGAGAGATCACAAGTAGGCAGAGAGACAGGGAGAGGAGGAAGCAGGCTCCCTGCTGAGCAGAGAGCCCGATGCGGGCCTCGATCCCAGGACTCTGAGATCATGACCTGAGCCGAAAGCAGCGGCTTTAACCCACTGAGCCACCCAGGCGCCCATCTTAATCATTTTTAAGTGCACAGTCTCTCTGACACCATGCTTTCAACTCTGTTGTATATATACCCAGAAATGGGATTGCCAGATCATATCGTCATTCTCTTTTAATTCTTTGAAGAATCATCACATTGTCTTCCAGAGTGGCTGCCCCATTTCACATCCCCCCAATGGAGGACAAGTGTTCCCTTTGCTCCACATCTTTGCTAACACTCCCTGTTTTCTGCTTTCTTGACAGAAGCCATCCTAACAGGTATGATGGTGGTATCTCATTGTGGTTGCTTGTTACTCTTTTCTTACCTTGTTTGAGTATCTTTTCTTGTACAGAGAAATACTATAACAGAAATTGTGGACAAAGTGTTAGATTACTCAGATGGAGAACAATTGACCGTATAATTTTACAAGCAAATTTAGTTTACTGAAAATAGGACCATATGGTGTGTAGGAATATTATCTTTGGGAATAGCCTTATCATTTGTGGACTAGTTACTTTCCTTCTTATACTAATTGTCAGTAATGGTACTTTCTCACACATTTCTAAAGATTAAATAAGATGTTTGTAAAGTGCTCTCCACAGTTTGCAGCACATGAGAAGTGCTCAGTGAAGAATAGTTACCATTATTCATTGAAATTTACAGCAACTGTGCATTTCCTTCTACCAGAATGGTAACTGTTACAATCAGAAATGTGGCTAGTTTGGAATAACCTTGTTCTTGGCGAATCCCACCTGGTCCCTATGAGCACCACATCATTTTGTCAGATGGCTTATTGAATAATGTATACTAGCATTTTGTTTTCCCTTTCCAAAGTGAGACATTTGCAACATCTCTCATCTTCAGACACATCTTTTCTGGTTGACACAGCCAAGGTACATTAGTCAAATATTTACGCTCCCGAAACGATCTTACCACGACATCCTCAGAATTTTCGGCTACTTTATACATAGATAAATAAATAATGCTGTTAGGTCACTTTGGGTTTTCTTTTGGTTTTTGTTTTTTGTTTTTTTGGGGGGTTTTTTTGTTTTATTTTTGAAGCCATGCCAGTATCCCCTTGTCAGTTGAGATATAACATTGCAGTTTTCAAAATGCTTTAGATCTCACATTCTAACCGAAGCAAGTGCTTTCCTTCATATGCAAACAATAGTGAACATGGTGGTTCAAAAAATATAAAAATCAATGAGAAAGATTAAAGGGAGCAGTTAATGAGATAATGTCTAGAATGCAGTTTGAGCCCCTAGGAAGAAATGTTTTTATATCCACAAAGCATTTCTATCATTATGTTTGTTCATGAGCCATAAATACAATTGAATTCTTCTGTGAAATCAGTGCCTGGAGGTAGGGAAAAGGAAGAGTCAATATTTGGTCTTTGTGTATCATAAAGAGGTTTCATATATATTTGAATATTTATTTGCAATTACTAATAGAGTACAAAGTCTTTTTTTGAAAGAATTTGACTCATCTCAGGTTAAAGAAAAAATGACTTCTGGCAATCACCTTCATTGTTACCCTTGAAACTCAGGACTTTTCTATTGTTTTAAAATTGGACTGTCATATTTAGGTTGGCTTTAAGTCATTTCGGGAAGATTCTGAAGAATTTTTTTTTAATTTCTACCTCATCTATTTCGTTATTGACTTTGTGATTTATTTAAAGAACAGTGGATTTCCTTACACCATCCATCCCCCTATATAGGACACTGTCTCCAAGTTATACTTAAATCCAGAAAAACTAAACTAGATGCACTTCCTAAATTCAAAATGACTGTGCCTGGTTGTCCTTATATTTGCTAAAAAAAACCAAGAAAAGACTGTAAAGAATTTTATAATAGCACTGGTTCTAAACTATGGAAAATTAAAATGCTTTCATCTCTTCAGATGAATATAAAAGCTGGAAAGGATGAACAAGTCATGTAATCTTGAGAGGCCATATTCTAGAATAGTGCTTCTCAAATTTTAATGAGCGTAGCAATCACTCAGAGATCTCCTTAAAAAGCAAATCACGATTCAGTAGGGTCTGGGTAGGGCCTGAAATTCTGCGTTTCTCACAAAATCCCAGGTGATGACAAAGCTTTTAACTCATGGACCAAACTTTGAAGTGCAAGGATTTAGAATATTTTGAAATACTGATGTGAGAGTTACCATTGCCGGAACCAAGCTTGGAAATTATGAGGGTGGACATATTAAATGAATCTTTATGTCAAAAGTTAAAACATATCCAAAAGTGAGTTTTCAATGTATAGAAATTAGAGTAGATTATTTGCCAAATTATGCCTTTGAAAGTGCATCTATGAAGTGTTAATATAGACATTGAAAAGAGAATTTGATGCTCCTGAAACTCAGTACAAAGATTTTAATGGACCACACAGCTGCCTACTTTTGGAAGCATAACATGTGCTTACTTGGGAGTAGAAATAACTGCTAGTTATGTTAATATTTTATAGAGAATCCCTACCAACTGATTATTTGTTGTCATTTTTGTTATTTTTACAACATACCAATTTCCCCCTCCAGCAGACTTTATTCACATAATTAATTTTTCTATTTGTTTAAAATTCTTCTCTCCCCCGCATTATTGAAATATAATTGACATTAAGCATTGTGTAAGTCTGAGGTGTACAGTGTGTTGATTGGATAGACATATATTACAAAATGGCATCACTTCACATAATTACTTTCTTTTTTTGTGTGTGGTGAGAATATTTAAGGTCTATTCTCTTAGCAAATTTTAAGTTTATAATGCAGTGTTACTAACTATAATCACTATTACCAGTTTTTTAAAGGATATGAAAAAGTATACAGATAAATAGCCCAGTGAAGATACACATAGGGCGAGATCTGGGATAGTCCTAAACACAGGAGCTTCTGTCCCCATAGTGTTGGGGTCCATCGCCCTCCCTGTGTAGATAAATTTGCCCACATGGAAGCTTTCTGCACCTGGAAGCTCTCTGAGCTACTGAGATTTTATGGAGGCTTCCTCACATGGGGATGATGGACCACTAACTCCATTTTCATCCCCTCGCCCCTCTTTGGAGGATGGGGAGGGGAGAGGCTGAATGTTCCAAGCTTCTGATCATGACTTGGTCTTTCTGGAGCTACCAGGAGCCCACCTAAGAGTCACCTCAATAGAACAAAATATGCTCCTGGCACTCTAATCAGCAATTTATGAGAGTTTGAGGAGCCCTGTCAAAGGAATGCAGTCAAAGACAAATATTACAACAAGAGGAGTTCTTAGTGTTCTTATCACTTAGGAAATGATGAGGAGTTTAGAAGCTCCGTGCCAGGAACTGGAGCAGAGACCAATATGTATATGTTCTGTTATCTCAGAATAATATATAATTTTTACATTATATCTTAAGCATTCTCCACACCTTAGTAGATACATCAGGACTTATCCCTCTATATCCTTTTGTCAATAATTCCGTAGCTTGTAGTTTTACAAAATATTGCAGACTTTTTGCAGTATGGAGATATTTTGCAGTGTTTTGGAAATTTCCTTGGCATGCTGTTTCAGTAGTGGCATTGATAGGGCATATTTTCAGAGATGTCTTGTATTTGCTAAATTATTGGCTAAAATGAACACTATTATCACCCTGATGTATGTTGACAAGTGGTTTCCTAAATTTTCTTGTCACCCGCAGAATGTGACAGCCCCAGTTTTATGCTCAAATGTCACTTCTGCTATGTCCTCCGCTGCTGCCCTAAACTAGTCCATGGCCACCCTAGATTCTCCACCCCATGTCACCTTCTTTTCTTTTCTGACACTGAAGACTATCTAAAATTATCTCACTACAACAACCATCTTGGGTATGTTTCTTCCTGGCTAGCACGTTGTAGACACTCAGGAGACATTTAATGTGTGAATCCATTCTGCCCGATTGGTAGAGAAAAAACAATATTCTTGGCACTTTTAATTTGCCTTTTAAAAAATGGTTAACTTCATTAGTAACTTATTGTTAGTTGTTCAAGTCCCTTCCATGAACTGTTTCTCTAAGTCAATCCAAATGCAAATCTGGCCATGAACATGTAACGTAAGATATACAAGCTAGCTGGACTGGAGCTCAGAGTGTGGACTTGCTATCTTCCTGAAACACATGTGCCTGTATATATGGAAAATATACATATTAATCAAAGTGACTGGGATAAACACCATGGATGCCACATGGATGGCCAAAGGCCATGGAAGGATGCAATGGATATCAAGGAAGAAAAGGTTGCACCTCCAAATGAGCTTGAAAACATGAGAAGTTTTCAAATCCCTACCACCAGAGGGAGGAAGGGCAGAAGATGTTGTCTCCCAGGATACCTTTGGCAATGTCTGGAGACATTTTTGTTTGGGAGGGGCAAGTGCTAGACCATCTTTTGGGTAGAGGCCAGGGACTCCTCCTCTGCCAACACAGAAACCCTGGTCTAGAGTGAGACACAGGCATCAATATTATTTAAAAGCTTCTCAAATAATGCAGGTAATGTGAGACCATGATTAAAAACCATTGAAATTTTGGAGAATTGGTTCTCAAATATACTTTAGCTGAAGGGTCCTATTAAAATCCCTTGAAAGCATTTAGAAATATCGACTCTCATATTCCCTAATTACCCACCCTCCTTGTCCCTCACATTTTCACCCACAAATCTGAAGTAGGATGGGAGAATCTGCAGTTTCCAAATGCCCTACTGCTGTGACCACTGACATTGCAGAACCACTGGTGGGTGAAGTGATTACCGGCTTAGGTGGGAGGGGTTATCAGTTGCCCCCAGGTGCGTGCTTTTAGGAGAGTCTGGACTTGATTCTGCCAGAGAGCTAAAAACTCCGTGCTTTCTGTGGTAACTTTGGACACCCCCCCAGGCGTTTGCAGTTAGAGGAACTGCTCTGGCCTGTGGGTGTTCAGGACTGCAAGCCTCCTGGCCTGGGCAGCATGAGACTCTAGAGACAGGAGGAATTGAGACCACATTTGTGTAGTTCAAATAACGTGTCTGCAAGGCCCAATCAACTCTGCCACTAAGCAGGGAGCCTCTGGCTCCCTTTCTTGGTCTGCATTGGACACACTGGAACTAGAAGCTTCTGAGAGCACATAAAAGGTAAGACCATTCAGGAAGGGGCTGGTTGCAATTTACCCCCAGCGCTCAAACTAGGATTCCATCAAAGGAGCTAATCCTTTGCATGACCCCTGTCCCTAGCTACCTTTTTCCACGTATTCCATCCCGAGTGTCGATTGTATTGAAAGATAGCTTTCAAATAGGACTTTAGGCTTCCAGACTCCCCACAGAGTTCTCAGTTGCGCTGTATTTGGTGTATTATCTGGGTCATCCAAGTGCTTGAGCTCACTTATAATTTATAAGCAGAGGTACCTTCTTAGCACCTTCAAAATCACCGGTGCTGGGTGGATTTAAGCAGAGGCTGGCTGCCTGCAGCACCTCCTTCCCTAGGTTAGGAGTGAAGAAATCGCACTTTGATGCATGCTTGTCGTGGTTTATTGATCCTATTAACATTATCTTGGGAAAATCGATGCTTCAGTCTTGCAGGAGACATGTAAATAAAGTGATAAAAAATAAACCAAGGCCAGTTGTTTCCTGATGGAAAAATGAGAGGTGAATTAAAATAATTTATGATCAGTAGCAGAGGGACAATTTTGAGCTCACAAGGATGTAGAAGGCAGAAAAAGTGGAGCTTTCTTTGTTAACCATGGTGGCAGCTATGCAGTCTGGAGGTCATCCCCATCCCACCTGTGTGGTCTACTGGTTGTTGGTGGTGTTGCTTGGTCTTTGTGCTTTGGTCTAATTGAAACCAACACTCTTTATTCAGTTTTCCTATCACTTTTATCTTTAAAAAAATAAAGCTTTGTCCCAACTGACTTACCTAACTGATACAAGGAGGCACAAGTAGGGGCGCCTGGATGGCTCTGTTGTTAAGTGTCTGCCTTTGGCTCAGGTCATGATCCCAGGGTCCTGGGATCAAGCCCTGCATCGGGCTGCCAGCTTGGTGGGAACCCTGCTTCTCCCTCTCCCACTCCCCTGCTTGTGTTCCTGCTCTTGCTCTCTCTCTCACTGTCAAATAAATAAAATCTTTAAAAAATAAATAATATAAAAAAGGAGGCACAAATAATGATAAGAAGATTCATAACAATAGGTTCTGGGAACCTTCTGCATATTTATTCATTAATTCCACAACATTATTTTGAACCCTTACTCTGTACCAGTTATCGTTCCAGGTCTTGGGGTTCAGTGTAACCAAGACAGATCATTCCATGCCCTCTTAGAATGTAGCAGTTATATTGGGGGACAGAAGGTAAACAGGCAATATGGTATCAAATAATGATGAATACAATAAGGAAAGAAAGGATAAAAGGATAGCAAGTGAAAGGTGTATAGTGTATATGGGGAGGTCAAGGAAAGTCTCTCTGTGATGGTGTCTAAACAGAGACCTGGATCCAGAGCCATTTTTATGGCAAAACATCTCATTTAGGAGCCCACCACACATATTGGAAAAAGCCTGACCTTCGAAAGGAATCCTGGGTGGATTGTGGGTGCACGTCTGATTAAGTCTATGACGTTGGGACGTTAAGTACTCTGTGTATTCTGACTCCCCCAGGTGGAAATGGAAATATTCCGGTGTACTAGATAGGATGGTTTTGAGACTTGAATAAGAATCTAACATTTGAGACACAGTAGACTAGAACGTTGGAGGCCCTTGGCGGATTCGACTCCCTTCTGCCATGCTGGGGATGCTGGGCAGTAGGTGTTCATTCAGTCAGTCACGCCTGTGTTGGAACACCGGCTGTATGCTGGGCACCCTGCGGAGTACTGCGGAGAAGAAAGCAAGCAAGGTATCAGTGGTGTCTGATCCTAAGCGTGTCTTTAGTAGAACATGTTCTAGGATGGCTTAGTGTTTTAGGTCTACACATCCCGGGACCAAGCACGTGGGTGCAGATCTCAGGTCCTTCCATTTGGTAGCACCCTGAGCTTGGCAAGTACTCTAAGTGCTCTGTGCTTCCGTTCTCCTCATCTGGAAAAGAGGGTAATAATAATGCCTTCCACATAAGGTGGTTAGGTTAATAAAACGTGACTGTGTGAAAAACATCTAGAATGGAGTCTCACACGTGATAAGTACTGAACGAATGTTTCAGAATCAAAAATAAAATGCCTGTGACTGGTGCTGTCCTGTGGAGGAGGCATGCTAACTTCCCACTTATTCCACATGCTGTTAGGTGCTCCCAACAGAGCAGCCAGTGCCCATCCCACAATCTTCTCATCACCGTGCCAGGAAGAACTGTTTTTGATTTAAATGGGAGTTTTTTCTGCCCTTTTGTACTTTACAAAACCATCCATAAATTTATCATTGTGTTTGAAGATTCCAAGGTAATGATTTTTTTTGTTGTTTGTTTTTATTTATGGAAATATCAAACGAAGTGGAAAAACAGGACTGTTCGGTAGTAATTGCGGGGAGCAGCCAAAGGAGCAACCAGAACTGATAGAAAATTTGTCCCTAACTATGAAAGCCACAAGGAGGAGTAGGAGAGAGCTTGTTTGGTTAAAACCACTTCCAAGCCCCACTATCCTTGAGCCACGTCCCTGAAGGGCTGGGGAAAAAATGAAGTACTCAGATAACCATTCTTTCAGACTGAAGTATTCATGCGACATATCTTAAGAAAGTTGCTGGTGGTATGGATGGAAGTTCTGGGAAAGTATTCACTTTTTTACCAAAAAAAATCCAGTCTACTTGTCTCTTTTCCTATTCTTCTGTCTTGGAATGCAAATATACTGTCCACTTTCATGAATTGACAGCCACCTTGTAATCATGAGGCAGCAAACCAAAGGACAAAACCCATATGCTGTGATGACAGAATGGGGAGAAAAGAGAGGTGGAATCTCTGGTGACCTCATTGAATCGTTAAACCAGTGACAGCAGTTTCCCTGTCATTCCATGGAATAATACATGTCTATACTACCTAAGTCACACTTGGTTGGATTTTCTATTTATTAGTTAGAACTAAATGCCTTCCTAACTGATAGAGGACATAATGTCAGACGATGAAAGAGAGAGACACAGATATTTCCTCTCCTGCCCTCTAAATCCGAGTGAATATTAATCCTCCAAGTTATTTCTGTAACATCAACCTTAGCTCGTTAATATTCCTTGACAAGGAGCAGATCCTTGTTTGCAGTTACTGTGTGTCTTTCATCTCAGAGTGATTCCAAATTCTGGAAGGTGGAAAGCCAACCCTTTACAGTCTCTCCCGCTGATACTGCTTTTGTTTGTGTTCTGCATACTTAACATCTAAGTGTTCTCAAGCCTCTGAGATAACTACCCTGATCCAGTCTGGTAGGAAAGGGAAACAAACTTGCCTCCCTCACTGTCCCCTCCTCCATGGTCTGTGCTCACATCTCAATTAAACAAAACCTCACAGGGAAAATTCAACACAGAATGAAGACCAACTTTTGCAATGTCCTATAAGAGCAGTTTAATTCTCCTGATCTCAGTTGAACACTTGGCCACTCCAGTAAGGTTTTGCCTTTGCATAATCCACTGTCCCACTGAAGGGCCAATTTTTCTCTATATAGAGCTATCTATGACCACTAATAGAAACACTGCTGGTAGTTTTTAAATAGGTTTTTGTCCCCACTGTGTAAATACACATTTCAGAATAATTGAGATTTAGCCTCTGTTATTATGCTTTAACACTTATTGAAGTATGTCTTTACTATGAATATATTTTTTTAAATGGGTTCATGGATGAGAAGTTTATAAAGACTTTAGGGTCAGCTTTTTTGTTGTAAGAAATTTAAAAACTTAAGAATACAAAAAGGAAAGAGATAAAAATTAGCTATGATACTATTATCGACAGATGATGTTTGGAGACAAAATTTGTTTTTATGCATATGTTTATATATATGAATTTATATAGTAATGGAAAAATTCTACATATATATGTACATTATATATCTATATAAAGATTTCAATCTGATAACCACCTTCTTTAATATATGTTTACATTTTCCATTTCACTCAGTATTCCTTGACAAGAGTTTATTTTTTTTTTAAGATTTTATTATTTACTTGATAGAGAGAAGACACAGACAGAGAGAGAGCACATAAGCAGGGGGAGTGATAGAGGGAGAGAAGGCTCCCTTGCCACACAGGGACCCCGATGTGAGGCTCTATCCCAGGACCCACGGATCATGACCTGAGCCGAAGGCTGACACTTAACCGACTGAGCCATACAGGCGCCCCATCCTTGACAACATTCTTTAAACGATGGCATAAGATTTCATTTTATAAAAATATAACTTATATTTTTTAAAAAGCTCAATTTTTAGACATTAAATTTTCTTCTATTTTCATTAATACAAATACTGCTATAAGGAGGAATACTTTTGTAGATAAATCTTTGGACATGCTTTAGGGTCACTTTAAATAAATTTGCTAGGATTTCATAGCAAATTGAAACCGGAAATTAATCAGAATATTTTATTCTATGTTCAGCCATATCAGTAGAATGTTTTTCTAAATTAATGTCACTTTATACTGAGGTGATCAATCTAATTTTAGAATACCAGAATGTCAATATTTCTGGGTTCTTTATCTTCTGAACTTTCAGACCCCTTTAAATAAGACTCCCAGTCTTTGCTCAATAAGCTTTAATGATCATTTTATAGTCAACCAAGAAACCCTATTGCCAGATAACAAAGTAACTAAGTTTCTGTTGAGATTCCCTGGTTTGGTACATTTAAATGATGAGAGCTTCATTTTCCAAGCAGTTTGATAAGCAAGATTGTCAGCGCACGAAGAGATGCATTTCTGCGTTAATGTTATTTTATGTCTATTAGGCAGTAATGAGTTTTTTATAATTGGTTTATAACTCATTTCACATTCATCAAATTATTAATGAGAGAGAGAATCGTGGGTTTGGCAGCAAAACAACAATAATGTTACATGTAACACACCCAGAGAGGGAAAATTTTGGTCAAGTCAGTTTTTTGTAAGCAGTGCTACTTGTTATTTTGTTCCAAGTGGGACCCAGAATCATACTTAAATTTTTAATCATTCTTTATAATTACAATAAAAATCCACTTTCATGGGGTGCCTGGGTGGCTCAGTCAGGTAAGCCTCTGACTCCTGATTTTGGCTCAGGTCATGATTTTAGAGTCATGAGATCGAGCCCTATGCTAAGCACAGAGCCTGCTTGAGAGTCGCTCCCTCTCTCAGCCCCTCCCCCTGTAACCTCTCTCTCTCTAAAAATAAAAACTTGAAAATATCAAGCAGAAAATAAAAATTAACCATAACCTCAGGCAATTGATTAATATAGTACATTTCCTTCAAGTCACTTTTCTGCACCTACTGAAGTTTAAATTATAAATGCTATCTTTTATTCATTATCAAAACCACTACCCCACATCATTACAAACTCTTTTAAAAAACACATTGTAATAGTTGTGACAAAAGTGCCATCAGTTAATTTTTCTATTGAGAAACATTTAGATTTCTTAAAAAATATTTCACTACCAAGAATAATTCTGAGATCAGTATCTTTGAACTTCTTGTCAAAATATTGAACTAATTCCCTAGGGTAGATTTCCTAAAGTGAATTACTAAATCAGAGAGTATGAACTTTAATGAGCTTCATGTAACACATTGCCAGATTGCTTTCCAGAAAGGAATTCACATCTCTACCATCAGGATAAGAGTACCTGTAGCAACATACCCAAGTCAGCAAAGTTTTTTTTTTTTTCAATTTTAACATGCAAAACATGCAAAACATTTTTATGTATCATTTAACATGCAAAACATTTTTATTGGCATTTATAGTAAACATTTCCTTAGGTTTATTGATTATTTGTGTTTCTTCTATGAAATATAAGTTTATGTACTTCTGAGAACAAAAATTTCACTATAGTAGTAGGAAGGAGGTATTGAAAAATACTTACTTGAGGACAACTGAAATTAACTTTAGTGTTAATTATACACATACTTTACTATGTGGACAACTCCAATACCACTTATTCTAGATGAATACAGAATTTGAATGTTAAAAAAGAAGGCCCAAGAGATACCTGTGTGGCCCAGTTGGTTAAGCCTCCAACTTCTGATTTCAGCTCAGGTCATGATCTCAAGATTGTGAGATTGAGCCCCACATTGGGCTCTGTCTGCATTCAGCACACAGTTGGCTTGAGATTCTCTCCCTCTCCCTCCCCCACTCTGTCCTTCCCCCTACTCATGTGCATGTGTACTCTCTCTCTAAAATAAATAAAATCTTAGAAAAGAAAAAAGAAAAGAAAACCCAACAGTTCTGAAGGAAATTACAGAAAATTTTTTTCAATAAATCTTGAAAAAGGGAAGACCCATGTAATCAGAACTCAGGAGCTATAAGGAAAAAGTGAGGAAATTTGGCTACAGATTCAAAATTGCATCACAAGTGAAAATACATCCCTGCTGGTGCAGATCAGGGCTCTCCTTATGATATTTTCAGAATCCAAATGCAAACCCTCTCTTGCCACAGCACTTGTTCACTTAGAAGCTAGGCTACAATCAGCGGTCAGGGCTCCCCAGAACATTCCTGCTCTGTGACGTTCTCATGGGCCAGCCTCTTTTGTCTTGTTGCTTTGTATATATGGCTTCCATTTCCAAAGTCAGTGCATAGTCCAAGATGGCTGCTTCAGCCACAGCCATGTCATCTACATTCCAGAAGCAGGAAGGAAGGGGGAACAAATAAAAAGGGGATAAAGACCTTGATCTGTTTATTTTGAAGGAAGATGCCCCATGAAATTATTGGACACAATAATATGCATAGCCACATTCAGTTATAAGCTCATTTAGAATTCATGGGTCCTCTCACTTGGAAAGAATGGAAGACTAGATAAGGGGAGGATAACCAGCAGTCTTCCTGGAATGTAATAAGCAGTGTTTCTGTTACCATCTTTGCCTTTGTATTTTGTGGTAGGTAGGACTGAATCATTTCATGATCTTCAAAATACACTAATATTATAGCTAATTCTACGAATGGCAAGCAGAATTATAGACACTAATATTATTTAATCTAATATTTTAGGGTTCATAGAAAACTAGAAATATTGGGTGTTCTAAGTCAAAATTCGCTTCATTACAGCATGACCTGGCATAGCAGCATGTTCTAGAAACACATGCAGAACCTTCCAGTTACTCTGCAGCAGAGCCAGACCCTCATCTCCTGCTAGAGATGGTTCTTTCTGTTCAATTTGTAACAATTGAGATTAGTAACTGCAAATCTGCCCCTCAGTGATTTTTTGTTTTGGAAAGTTCTTGGAAGGCTCTAGGAGCAAATTTCCCCAAGGGCCCAGAAACAGCTCTTGCACAGACTGGTTTGGTTATTTGTTGACTTACCTGATGGTTGCATTACTGACCTTTCATCAAAATCAGCCCTGTTAACTGAGCTTCACCAAATAACCCAGCAACAACTTACACATCCTGCCATCTTTTGTCACGATACAATGCAGCCATTAACAAGGACCTATAGTTACCGTTGCAGGTATACATTTGGTCATTCAATCTCATAGGCAGTTCTTTCCCTGGGGAATAGGACATTTCATGGCCTTACCTTTCATGGGTAGGGCTACACAGTGATCTGCACATTATCAATTAGGGACAACATGACTTAAATTTGGCCATTTTTTCTCCCTCTTAATGTTTTCTTTTATACCATCATCACCTTTTTTTTACCAAATAAAATAAAATAAAATAATCCAGAGTATTTTTTGTCCTTCCTAAATTCTCCTGTAATGATACTAGATGAAAGTATAGAAAATACCAAACTCTGAAAATACTACTTGAGATGCCCTCGTGATTGAATTTTAAGGTTACTGGTCTTTCTGGCTCCTAGATGCTATTGTCTGGAAGACAGTCCAAGTGTGGAGAGTGTGGGGTGGGGGATAGAAAAGAAAGGGGGGACACAGGTAGAGAATAGTGGTGAGAGAACCTTAACCACAACTTCATGAAAAAAATTTAATACTTATTTTTCAAGTAGAGCAGTGAACCATTTGGAACATGGTGATGGTGGCCGTCTTTCTTTTTTTTTTTTTCTTTTTTTTTTTAATTTTATTTTTATTCTTTGCCCAAGGGGTACAGGTCTGTGAATCATCATTAAGTTCCTCTTAAGGAATTTATCAATCTCTTTCTACTCACTAACATTTTGATACTATTTAGTTCTGCATTTAAATGACACTGCTCCAAGAACCTAGTTCTGGATAACATTTCTTCCTTTTAAGTTAAGTTCCACTGGGTTATAAATAGCTAATGGCTCTCCAAACTCCTCTGGTTTACAGGAGAAATAATTTAATGAACACTCAGATTGCTTTGTGTAGCTCTGTGAATGCAAATGAGTAATGTGTATTGATTTTTCATGGTGTAAAAATCTTTTTATTCATCTTGTGCAAGAGTCTGTTAAAGAATTATTAATGGTGCCTTAATTGCTTTAAGATCTATGCCCTAATTAAAACAGTAAATTCTTTATTACATCTTTATTTTAATTAGATGTACAGAAAGACAATAATTTTTACAAGAAGCCCAGTGTAAAATAAAATCACCTCATTTAGAAATGCTTCGCAGCGTCTGTAGTGGGGCTGTACCAAGAGGCCTTTAGGAACTTCCTGAGGTAAAACCATAGTGACTCCACTTCCAGCCAAAATTAAGATGCCACATTGACTGAAATTAATCATCTTAAATGAACTATTTTACACTTTGAGTGAAGCAGCATTCATCTATACAAATAAGTTTCTGCTTCTACTTGTATTTCATTTCATTTCTTAAAAGTAAGCGTATTTGTTCAAGTTTGGAAAGCTCAGCTCAAGTGGAGAAGGAAAATGAGCTTATTGTCATGGAAATTACCTGACACCAACTTGAGTCCATTTGCTCCTGCCATTGTACTTTTGTTCTATTTCTTCCATTTGTAAGATGACACTTTTTAATAATTTGTCCTAAATGGGGTGTATAGAAAAAGCACCACCAATGTCAATATCTGCCTTCCATTTATCATGTTCTTTTCTACCTACTTTTATATCCTTAATTTGTATGGATAGTCACCTGGGGCCATGCTGCTTGTGGATAATGATCGGAGACCTGAAGGATGGTGGTTAAGTGAGCACTGGATGTGGGTCTCCGCCCAGGTATTGTCTTGGGATCTTTCATGATTATGGAATCCTCATAACAGCCCAAACTGGCAAACTTTGACTTCCTGTGTCCTAGAGAAAGGAACCGAAGGTTAAGAGCCATCACCATTTTGCTCATGTAAACCAGGGGTCAGAAAACGGTAGCCTGTGGGTCATATCCCGGTTGCCACCAGATTTTACAAATACTTATTGGCGTACAGACATGCTCATTTGTGTAGGTGTTGCCTGTAACTGCTTTCTAATTAAAATTACAAAGTCAAGGGGGGCCTGGGTGGCTCAATTGGTTAAGCAGCTGCCTTCGGTCATGAACCCAGAGTCCTAGGATCGAGTCCCGCATTGGGCTCCCAGCTCTGTGGGGAGTCTGCTTCTCACTCTGACCTTCTCCCGTCTCATGCTCTCGCTCTCTCTCTCAAATAAATAAAAGTTTAAAAAGAAGTGACAAAGTTGAGAGTTAGAGCAGGAAAGACTGATGTGCCAGTCCTGAAAGAGTGTCTAGCTGTTAAGGAGAAAGAGTTTGCAGATCCCTCATCTCAGCCATAACACCCAGTACTGCTCCCACATTTGTGCCTCTCCCTGGTCATCAAATCCCATTGCGTAACACATGTTGTTTAAAATTATATACCTCCTTTTTCTAGCATACTTTTTGGACTTTTGTTTCTTTTTTCCTTCTTTTATTTGGATGCTCACTACAGGAGCCTTTTTCCTATGAAAGACATCTCATCTCTTTCTCGAGCTGCCTGAAATAACATCCCTCTAACCTATTTTCCTCTTAACTGTCATTATTTGTTTCATTCTAATCAGGTTATTTAACTCAATCTACCATTTTGGACTTCAGCTAGTAAAAAGATTATTATAGTCACCTCATGTTCCTCTTATAGGCTGAATTTCTTCCCTTAAATTTTCCCACAAGACAATGGTTATCTGACTGCTGGGGGAAAAGTCACAGCCATTCACAGTTGAGAAAAGCCAACAACTGTCATATAATAGAAACTGGATAAAAGGAGCACCAAGCCCAGTCAGAGACCCTGTCCTTTCCTGCCTGTAGAGAAAAGGGAGGGCATGGAATAGGGATGGGTATGAGTACCCTAAGACCTATTAGTCCCTGGATCCCACAATGCCCTATAGATCCTCTTTTCTCACAGATGTTGCTTACTGGGCATGAAAGCTGCCATGCTCCGGACTGACTCTCATTAAGCTCAGTTAGATGGACTAGTTGATTAGGTCTCCGAAGGAGGGGCCCAGCCATGTGTACATGAATAGACCCTGAGGGGATTTATCCATGAAAAGAGGAAGGCCAGACAAGTTCTAATTAGTCAAAAAATGGTCAAAGGCAATGAAAATTAGGAACATTCTATGATGGTCAATAGCAAGTTAAAAATAGAACATCCATACTGTAGAATATTGTGCAAAATAAATCATATTGCAAAAGAAAATGCCATTACAAGGAGACATGGCAGATTCTTAAATGTGTATAATTTTATTATTTAAATTGTGTTTAAAATCTACATTATATACATACATACATACATGAATATATATACAAACGTGTGTGTGTGTGTGTGTGTGTGTATGTATATATATATATAAAACATTGCAAGATCAATGCCACTGTGTTAACAGAGAATATCTTTGGGTGATGGCATTCTGGCTGACTCTCTTGTTATCTTTATGCTTTTCTGTATATTCCCATAAGTATGTATTACTTGTAGGATTAGAAGAGATTTCTTTTTATGAGCTAAAAAGGACACAACTAGGAACATCGTGGGTAATCAGAAGAGAAAAACAAATGTTCCTCTCCTAAGTAAACTTGAAGAATACTGGTAACTATGTGGTGCTTGCACCCTTGGGTTTGGAAAAAATCTTAGAAGCAGATGGCTTTAACTGCGACGTGTGAAGAGAAAACATTATGATCGTTTCCTTCAGAGTGTCAAGGAAGCACTAGAATAAACACATACTGTTCCTAATCCCCAGATTACTTACTTTGAAGGTCCTCAAGGCTCCCCAAACTGTCCATGGACTCTGTTCTTTCTTGTTTATGAGACTTAGCTCAGGCTGTTCCCTTAGGACAGTCTTGCTCACCCTTGTTTACCTTGGACCAGCTAAAAAGTTGCCTCTTCCCTCTATTGTCCCTAACCCCTTCCCCCATCTCCCATTTTCTACTAATCCATGCTCCTTTCCTGGTCCTATAGCATTTCTATTTACCATGTGTGAGTTGGACTGTATTTGTTTTTCACTCTTTCTCTCCTTTTGCCCTTGCACACTGAGGGCAAGACCAGATTTAAATCACCACTGCATTTCCAGTACTTAGAGTAACTATTTGATTTGTCTGTAATAATCAGTTAGCTCTACTTAGCCCAGTTGATTTTCACTGGCCTTCCAGCCCAGTTCTTAGATGCATTCCACCCTTTTCCTCTCTTGTCAGAGCTTTAGATGTGACCCAGGTGCATGGCTGGGAGTGAAAGGTGGCCCAAGAGAGTCACTAGAGCATATTTCTCCAAAATGTCACATTTTAATAATTTATAGAGTAATGTCTTGATGCATCATTTGTTAAAAGGAAGATGAAAAGCTGATAGAGAAAACAGAAGGAACTGTGCAATTGAAACATTTAGCTTTTGTCCACAAGACTCATGGGAAAGGTAATCCAAAGGTGGCGTCATTTTATGGGTATCAGTCTCTACAAAACATACCACTGGCCATGCTCCACCCTACACTCACTCTTATTCCCCCAGCCCTGTATTAAGGGACTTTCTCCACTCTTACATGGGTGGGCCCTCTCAAAATTTAGTCAGCCTGTATGCTGTTACCTACTTTCCTCTCTGCTAATCCAACAAGCCTGTGCAATTTCCAATTGAAGGATTTTGTTGAGATGATCCTTGTGGCCTTGTAAAAAAAAAAATGTGTATTCTCCGTAGCGAATAAGTTTTAATGCTTAGCTCTAAGACCAAAATTATCTCTTATCTCTCAACTCTTCCATATCCTTATCTTTTGGTCTACTTGCTCTGCTAAAGATTGAACGATGTGTTAAAGGCTCCACTAAGAAAAGTTTATAGTAAATGAAGTATTTAAGCTAAGCAAGACCTGTATTCAAGTAGTTAGAGAAAAGGAATGAGCTGGGCCCCTCTGGCCACCTCACTGATCCCATAGTACATATTCTCCTCACACGTGTTAGGGGGTAGAGTAAGGTGGGGACTGAGCAAAGAGAAGAGGGGGAGAGGGAGGGAGTTCAGAGGAAGAGCATCAAGATTTGTTTGGCTTGTAAGAAACCTGCCATTCTTAAGCTTTTCAAAGTATATTTGGCATCTTATCCCTAATCAGCACTTAAAGGGAAAATAGTAATTTGTAGACTGCTAGTCAGCTAAGCAGATGCCTTACTCAATTTTTGTGATTTTCTACTATCTGATGAGATAGGGTTATCCACTAGACTTGTTTGCTATCCTTGACCATGCACCAACCACAAAACATTCCTGGGTCTTGTATCCCAAATTAAAGAGAAAACAGAAGTCAAACCCAGCAAAAACTCAATCATATTGAGAGGCAAACCATACTCTATTATCCCATTGGTTCAGTCTGTTGAATTTGCTATGGGCAGGAAGCCTCTCCTGACGGAGAATAGATTACATTTCCATAGTGGATCCCCATATCTACTGTGTGGGCAAGAAAGTGGAAGATTGATAAGTTTGTGACCACTTGCAAAAAATGTCTTTCTTGAAAACTTTGATTATCTTCCCTTCCTTTGGAACCTCAACCCAGTGTAATTTTCCTGGACAATTAAATTAGGAATGATGTCGCAGTAATAATAATGATAAACGCCTGTAAAGTGTTTGTTCATGCACGACAGGTGCTGTTTGACATATTTTACGTTCATTAACATATTTAAGACTCACTGTCATTGGTATAATTTTACTTAGGAGGAAAGCGAGGCACAGAGAGACTTGTTCAAGTTGAACCAGCTTGTAAGTGTCAGGGTCAGGATTGGAGCCCAGGCATTTTGCTGTTGACCACTAGACTATACCATTTCTTTTTTTTTAAACCTTTTAAATTTATTTTTTCAGTGTTCCAAGATTCATTGTTTATGGTTAAGTGTGTTCATGTCTGTATGAGCTGTAGGCAACATTCAACTCAAGCAACCATTACTGAGATTCAGAGATGTGTGGGACACTGGACTAAATGCCATGTCACTCTTTTTTCTTAAGGGAAAAATAAAATCCATCCCTTATTTTAAATTGCATAAAGTTTAGTACAGAGATGAAGACAAATGTACAAAGTATAACCTACAATGCAGGAAGGAATTCATGGTAGAAGAAAAAGCAGAGAGCACTGTGATGGTCCAAAGGTAGGACAGGATGCAATGCTCTCCTAAAATTCAGTGACTCTGTTCTGTCTTTCCTTGTAAGTGATAGATCCTGTCTGCTGTGTTTTGCAGTGTCCAGTACAAACATACAAGGACATATGGTCAATCATTGTACCGCAAAGCTGGGTTTAATCATCTGAAGTGTGTAATGTGAATCCCAAGTCTTGTCCTGACTTGAAAATATGAAATGTGCTTTGGGACTTGCATGAAGTCACAAAACAAGGCAAATGTGGAAGACAGGGAGAGCTCCTCAAGTAGCAACTTACTTATTTAAGGTAAGTGATCTTTCCAGTTCTTTTTCTTACCAGCATTATTTCTCTTTCTCTTTGCCTTGCTTTGAGTGTTTGATTTTTCTAGAATGTAAGAATGTAGTGTACTTTCTAGTGTTTGAGACACAAGCTCAGTTTGTCTTCGCTCTGCAGGCTCTTGAGCAATTTTGACCCTAACACAATGCAAAGTGTTACAAGATAACACATGTCAGCACATATTATGATGACTGTCATAGAGGAAGGGCTCAATTACTATTTGCAATGAACACTGCTATTTTTGGAGTCCTGTCTATCAGACTCCAAACCTCGGAAGTCCTTGTGACCCCACCCTTCTGAGTTGATTCAGGTTGTAGGGGCAGAGAAAGTGTGTATGGCAAAGAAAATAAAACAACGCAAATTTAGGAAATGAAAGTCATTTGGGTGCGAGTCCAAATGGTTAAGTTTGATTGAAATATGGAATGAATTGGTGGGCTAATTGTAGCTAGGACTGATGAAATAAAAGCTGGCACTTGGCTATATTTTGTGGTCATTTAACATTTGAGTTGCTGACATATGAACAAAAGACCTGTTCTCTGAGAACACTGTGAAAAGCATGGTTCTTTAGTATATAAGCTTGCCTAGAAGTTAAAAAGCAACAGAAAATGGCATTATATCTGGGTTTTTAATCCTTTTGCCTCTTTGTCTTCTTTCAGACTCATGTTTACCCAATAATTTAGCTTGCCCCTCATTAATAACTACTCAAGTTAATTTAAGTATGAATTTAGGTAAAACATAACTAGATACATCTGGAGGGAGTTGATGTCTAATGCCACAATGAAACCTATTTTAGATTATCTATTGTTTTGGATTATTTACCCCTCTGCTTTCAGTTATTTCAAAAAAAAAAATCTAGATTTGACTTACCGAAATTCCGAGTTTGCCTTTAAGATATTTGTCCCCCAAAGTATACAAGCAGCATGAATAATTCCAATGTGTATGTCGGTCTCTGTGCGGTATTCTGTGATGCAAGCATTCAGTATGAACTGGGTAGAATTCTGTTTTCCCCGGCTCAAAGCAAACATGGTCTTGATATGTAGATATGTATAGTTAAATATGAGTCATTGAGTATGTGAACGAAATGTATTTTTCAACTTGTAAAACAAGTTGAAAACGACTTAAAGTCCCTCGAGCTTTTCTTCCAAAGTCCTAGTCTATTTAAAAACGGTAGAAATCCTAATCTGCTCCTGGAGTCAAATATGTTCTAATATTCGTTTGTTTGTTTATTAAAGATTTTATTTATTTGAGAGAGATAGTGTGCACAAGAGCAGGAGGAGGGAAAAGCAGACTCCCCGCTGAGCAGGGAGCTCTAGGGGCTCGATCCCAGGATGCTGGGATTGTGACCTGAGCTCAAGGCAGATGCCCAACTGACTGAGCCATCCAGGCGCCCCACATTCTAATCTTTATTAATAAAATATTAACATGTTTAAGCATTTAAACACCTTATTAAGATACAGTTACCAATCTTGTTCCTTTTAAATGTAGCACTTAATCTAAATGGTCAAGCTTTTGAAAGAACAACACATACTTGTTTGTGAGTGATTCCACAGGTATAAGCCCCCAGAAGACAGTTACCCTACTGCTCACTCTGTCCCATTTCACTGTGCCATCTGCATTACCTCCGCCTATAGCCAACCTGCTCACTGCTCACTGCCTGGCACCATCTGAAAGAATGGATATAAGCAAAGTTGCTCGTGCAGGAAAAGAAAATCTGAGCAGTTGTGGGTTTGATTTTATTACCTGAAAGCTAAGTGGATTCACATAAATCACACAGTGGCTCAGATCTCCAGATAAGAGGAGAGCACACATTACCATATGGAGCCTTGGAAAGCTCTGGATTCTACGTGAAACACATTTTGGTAACATTTTAAACAAAGCCATGTGGCACTAGGGCAGTGCAAATAACTGCTTCATCTGCAAAGGCTTGTCCCTCTCTTAGAAAAAGAATATAATAGAACAACTGCACAATGAGTAACAGCAACCTTCTGATGGTCCTGGGAAGCTGCTGAGCCCAGCAGACTCAGCCCCAGCAAAGCAAAGAGCTTTGTGTTCACATTAGCTGGGGCCTCTGTGGGCTTGTGTCCTTGGCTCAGGGTCAAATGATTGCATAATGCTTCTAAGTGAGTCCGCAGAACAAGAAATCAGAAAGGCAAGAATGCTTAAAAGTGCAGTGGGGAAGCCAAGGAGACACTCTCCAGATGTGCCTCGGTCCTGGGTTGGCGAGCTCTTTTTGGAAGAGAATTTGCACATCCCACTAGATGGGCCTACTAGTGTGGTAGACACAGTTGTGAAAAGAGTTTTTGTTGCCCTGGTTCCCCCATTATTAGTACATACTGTTGAAGCAATTTGTGGATAGACTAGAGACTGAAACAGTTATTTTGTTGTTCTTGTCATGCTGGGCATAAATGCTGTTGACCAGAATTGAGATTATTTTGGGTTGTTGAGGCCATTCCTCCTGACCTGGGGTCTTTGTCACAGTTTAGCTTCTAGAACAAGACAGAACGGAGCTCATAGACATTGTCTTCTGGTCTCCCAAACCCCTGCTTCTTCCACATCCTGTGCACATAGGATTCGATTAGTAGCCTCTTTCTCACCACCACTGTTAGTGAGAATTAAATTCTATCATACAGTTCCCCTCATTGCTTCATCATTTAAAACATCTATATGTTCTGACTTATTTTCATTTATTTGTTAATTGGTCTCTTCTTTTATTCATTCATTATCTCAGCCTGTGTCTGTTGTGGCCACCATAACAGGTGCTTGGGGAACAGAATACACATAGTCACTGCCCTCACGGAGGCCCAGTCTAGCAGGGGAGAGTGAGAAATTCAACATCATTACCCATGCTAGTCTATGAAAAATTCAACATATTATGTCATATTTAATAAGACTATTCAGAAATATTGTAAATTGTACAGAAGAAGCATTAGAAGGATATCAAGAATCTGGAGAAAGTTCTAGGCACAAAAACGTACAGGGAGATTTTAAAAACTGACAGATTCTCTAGTCTGGTGAGGACAAAAGATCAGGTAGAAAAGTAAGCTTGTATCTGTATATTCATCTCATTTCATAAAACAATCTGTTCTCCTCTTAAGTGGCACAGATAGTATTCATGGTAGTTTCCTCTGAGGAGTCTTTAGCAGTTTCACTAGAGTTACAAGGACAGTTGGGTTAAACAAGAGAGATGTTAACACGGTTGGTAGTGAGTTGTCTGGGGTTGCTGCAGTAGGTCTGTCGTAATGTCAGGGTCCCAGAATTTTTCCTTTCTTCTCCTCTTCCATTTTAGGATGTGACATCCATTCTCAAGGTAATGGATTAAAATGATTCCTGGAGATCTAGCCTTTACATCCAATTTCTGGTACAAAATAGGAAGGAAAGGGGAAATGTCATAATTTTAGAACACGTTTTCTAGAAACCTTACCAATAACTTTTGGATCGATAGGCCAAAACTCGTATGTGGCCAGCACCATTTCTGTTCCCAATAAAATCTGTTAGCAAAATATTAATTGAAAGAGGGGTACTGGTTAGACTAGCAGGCCCCATTTCCCCACACAAGTTGGACACCGAGAACGTGTTGAAATCTCTTAGGAGTGGGAGAACATGCGTGGTGATGGAAGTTGGAAGCTGTCAACCAAGGAGCCTAAGGACTCCACACAGAGAACCACAGGTCAGCTTTTCTCTGGCATACATAGAAAGAAGATTATGACTACCTTCCAGAAGTTATTGCTAAGAAGCTTTATTATGTGTTTCTCCTCAAATAGTTGGAGCTTCAAAAACCTTGTAGTGCACTTTATGTGCATGTGTATGATGTACATGGATTTTTGTATTAATAGAGATTTCTAATATCTACTTCACATAAACACCGAAGCCTGTCTGTTTACTCCTCTCAGGGATACTAACTGGTGGGTATCTTAAAAATAGTGACCCAAGAGCAAATTTATTGGTTGAATAGTGATATTTACTTAATACATTTTGGGAAATTTTAATTTTTAAAAATGGCTTATTTTTGGAAGCACTTATTTCAGCTCTCCCACCCACCCTCTGCCAAAAATACTTTTGATTTCTTATTAAAACAAATACTGGCAGTGGAGAAAGCTTACATATGAAAATACATAGCTCTTTAAATATAATCCTATCTCACCTCAAAAACAGAACATAGAAGCCTGTTAAATGAAGTAGTCTATTTTAATGAAACTTGCACAAAATTAAAGTATAACAAAATAAATCAAAAATTGGCATTAACAAGAGGACATCACTCAGGATCTCAATGGGAAACAGCACATTCAGAGAGGCTATTTCAAGGAGAGTTCATTTCCAAAAGAACTATTTACCAAGGTGGAGATAGAGTGCAGGGAGCCAAGGAGATAGCGCAAGAACCTGGGCTGAGTAACAGAGGGAGAGATATTACCTCTCCTTGGCCGAAAGGGGACAAAAATAGAGAGATGTTAGCAGAATCTGGAGGGAGAAATTTGCAAAGGAAAAGTTGTCTTGAGGAGCAGTGATCCTTAGGTCAAGGGACGCACCCAGCTTCAGAGACATGGAGTGCTTTCATAGGGAAGTCAAGGAATAAATACCCTGATCTCCTGCAGAAGTTTCCATTGGCCAAACCAACCAGCAGGCAGATCCCTGTACAAGAAGCTCTCCCTCCATGGTCCATGCAGAACACACGGAGAAGAGTAGACCTGGAGGGGTAAATAGAAGATGTGCCACACAATAAGTTAGGGATGTGTCCATCTATAATGTAGGATTTTTTTTAACCTCTTGAGATACTAAAAGCTCTTCTTCATGAGGGAATGTGTAATGTTATACTGTATCTGTCAACTTAACACATCTCCTAGTGCCACCAAGGATACTTCAAATCTACCCTGCTACCTTTCCAGAAACCACCTACAAGTTAATTGATGGTGCACTCTTGTTAACACATGAAGATTTGACATTATTAGTCTAATTAAAAGGATTTTAACAGTCTAACCTCCCCCCTCTGCTGATTCCTACATACTCCAGTCAAAGTAAATTAAACCCATTAATCAAAGTGGTAGAAATGTTATAAGGTGCAAGATGCAGGCAGAACCAAGAAGAGACTAACAGCCTTCATTATGTTTAATTTTGTTCCCCAGCAAAGGACAATAAATTCAAATTGTAACATCATAATAAAATATTTAATTATTCAAGAGCAGGGCAATGCACATTATAATTAGCACCCTATTGTATGTCTTCATTTTGGTGGTAATAGTGGCAATAGGGTAGCCAGGACAATCTTAAACTAAAGATCTAAAGTAAGATCTCAACCACTCTGTCACCCTGGAAGATATCCCCACCATGGGGAGCTTGCCTTGGGACATGAACAGGTGGTGAATTGAGAGTTGGGTATTCATTCATTCATTCTTAATGCAACAGATCTGAGTTGAGTGTCAGCCATATAGGGCCCTCACGGTTCCAACAGTGAATCAGCCGATGAAGGGCCTCCCCTCATAGCACTTACTTAGGGACTGGAACAAAATCCATCCTCCTTATCTTAGCCTTGAAGCACTCAGACTTCTTAGACTTTGTCTTTTGGCATCTTCCTCCTTGTTTACCATGTTCCTGCCACCAGGTGTTTTGCTTTTTCTCTAAATGCAACCTAGTTCCTACTTCATGTGCTATGCATTTGCTCTTCCACTCATCTAGACTTCTGTTCCTCCAGATCTCCATGTGACTGGTACCTTCTCATCAAGTTACCGATTAGGAGAGCCCTTTCCTGGCCATCTTTATCTAAAGAAGCTCCCCAAACCCAGTTACTCTACTTTCTAAATATTCTTCATAGCACTTATCTCTACCCAAAATTAGCTTTCTTATTTACTATTGCTTGTCTCTTCATTTATCCTCAATGCAGTATAAACTTCACAGAAGGGAACTTGTCTGTTCTTATCACTGTATTCCCAATGTGTATGTAGCCTGAAACATAGAAGATTCCCAATAAATATTTGTGACTAGGGCTGTTCATCTTTTTTTAAAGATGGTGACAATAGAATTTCTCATCCCATATTTTTTTTATACCTAACTACATCCCTATCAAGAAGTGATGACTAATTCCCCATACCTTCAATACAAGTAGGTGGGTTTTTACTGGCTTATATCCAATAGGATAAGGTGGAAGTGACACTGAATAACTTCAGAGGATAGGTCATAAAAGGTAGTACAACTTGGTCCAAATTAACCCACATGGAGAAGCCCCCAAAACTACCTAGAGAGAGAGCTGTCCATCCACTCTCTGGCTGCTCCATCCCCACACTCTCCCACATCCAGGCACCATCTGACTTGAAACTACATGGGAGACCCTGAGCCAAAAGGACCTGGGAGAATCTTTTCAAAATTCCTGACCCACAGAGATTAGAAGAGAGAATAAGATGATTATTGTTTGAAACCACCAAGTTTTGGAGTGATGTACCGCAGTAGATAACCAGGATAATGAATGACTAGCTGAATGAATGAATGAATGAATGAATGAAGCAACAAGTTATTAACTCTAGTTTGATTCAGAATGGAGATAGGAACATGTTATCAGGATGGAAGAATATGGGGCACCTGGATGACTCAGTGGGTTAAGCCTCTGCCTTCGGCTCAGGTCATGATCTCAGGGTCCTGGGATCGAGCCCCGCATCGGGCTCTCTGCTCAGTGGGGAGCCTGCTTCCCCCTCTCCCTCTGTCTGCCTCTCTGCCTACTTGTGATATCTCTCTGTCAAATAAATAAATAAAATCTTTTTTAAAAAGGATGGAAGACTATGTTTCAGAGATATTTGTGTCTGTAGAAAGAAAATATTTCAGCAAAATTCCAATATCAAGTGTCTCCAATATAATACAGGTTCAGTTATACTGTTGATCAAATAATATCCCCTCTGGAATAGTAGAAGACATTTTTTACCTCTGTGTAGAAACTACATGAGACAAACTTTGTTCCTTAACACAAGTTAACACTTTTTCATGGTAGATATTACTAATTAATTACGGCATTCTTTCTTACTAACTGTGGCTTCACAGTCCTTTCCAGTCAGCCATTAACAATTGGTAAGAGTTGGCACTCAAAATTTTTGCCACACCAGCTTTAAGGAGATGCCAACAACCCAAAAGAGCACTCCAGGTTGTATTCACTCCTTACCTCCTACCACCTCTTTCCTGAGATTCCTGTAGTCACACCAGAACAAGGGACAGCATGAGAATTTTGGAAGTTGAAAACATTTGGGCTGGTCTGTCAACACTTCTAAATTTCTATGGTAACATGTGTTTTCTTTCCTGAAGAAGGAGGCAACATTTGTTTAAAGGTTCCAATAGGAACTTTCTCACTGGTCGATACACATACGCAGAGATCTCTGTCAAAAAGAATTTTCCCAGAATTGGTAGGATTGTTAAGATGGCACTCGCATTTTCAAAACCTCTGTCAGTTGGTTTGTATTGGGAAGCAGTGGGTCATTAGTCCTGCAAGGATTTCTTCCACTCATAATTGCTTCATGTTTTCATATTTCTTTCTCTTTTATCCACATACATACGTCTATTTTCATCCATAAAAATTGACGTTGTGTCATTATTCACTTCAACTTGGAGCTTAGGAAATCTAAATTCTTTCAGTCAAAGGCATTTACTTATCTCAAATACTGCCTTCGTCAAGCAATCCATCCTAGTTTCTTATACAGTTAATGGTCACTCTTTCAGAACTGTAACATCGGCTGGCATCTCTTAGAGACTTCCACTATTCCATGTAATATAATTATTTCTGCAATTACTTTAGCTCACCCAATTATAGTAAAACTCCTTGAGGGCAGAAACCATTTCTGTCTCATCTTTGCATTCCCTGCAGAATCTGGTAAAAACACTCTCCTTAAAGGCGATTCAGGGAATCCAAAATATCACTGTTGTTTTGCAACTCAAATTTCTTGCATTTCACATCCAAATATCTCTTTGACATTTGTAATCTGAATAAGGAAGCATATTAAGGGACCGTTCTGATCAGTAGACTAAAGTTCTTAACTGGAGACTTAACTGAGTCCTCCACCCCTCAACAGGGGGTTTGGAAATGCAGGACAGGCATATGCTGTCAAAAAATTTGGAGGTGTTGGAACTGACATATAGTGTCTAGGTGCCAAGGATGTTAAACATACTGAAATGTGAGGAACAGCCCCATTTAACAGGAAATTGTCCTGCTAACATGTCAACGGTGTCCCCAGTGAGAACACTGCTGGTTTATTTACCCAGCTGTGTTAATTATAATCATTAAAGTCCTTTCACTTATTTTATGCCAGACACTAGCTGAAAGGTTTACTGTATGTGCTGCTTCCAGTTTAGCGTGCGTTAGAATCACCTGCAGGATGGATTACAGTGCAGATTCCTGGACTGCACCCTAGAGTTTGTGATTCAGTAGGTCTGGGATGAGACTGCAAATTACATTTTTACAACTTCCCAGGAAATGTTGACACTGCTGGTCCAGAGGCCACACTTTGAGAATCCCAAATTTACACTAATGTAACCTCATGATTATCCTCCAAGTCACATTCTACATTATCCTTATTTTTCAGGTGATAAAGCCAAATTTGAGAGGTTAAATCTACCACTTGTCCACAACTACACAATTAAGATTTGAATCTAGATGTTATGAGTATTGTTTAAAGAGTGAGCCAACAAATTCATTTGTTTGGGCAGCATGCAGAAAAATGAAAATGAAGGCTCTGGAGCCAGGCCACTTGGGTTTACTATTTCTTACTTGTATGATCTTGAAAAAAAAAGTTATTTAAACTCTCTGAGCCTCGGTTTCCTTGATTAGAAACAGTGGCATTAATGGTTCTCTCTCAGAGAGGCGTCATAAAGATACAATGAGATAATGAATGAAAAGCTTAGAATATTCTAGTCTGGAAGAATGAACTCTCAAGGAGGGTACATTCCAGTGGAAAAGCCAAATAGTAAACCTGTAAAAATATAAACAAGTAATTCCAAACATTGGAAGTACTATAAAGAAATAAAATAGGAAATGGGTTGGGGGTAGAAAGTAGGGATGTTGAGATCTAAGAGGACTCTTCCAAAGAGATGGCATTTGAGTTGAGCTATGAATGACCAGAAGGAGCCAGTCATGCAAAACTGGAGAATGAGTGCTCTAGGCAAAGGCAAGAGTAGGTGCAAAGGCACAGTGGCAGGAATAGGTTTTCCTTATCCTAGAAACTGAAAGAAAGCTCGTGATGGAGTAGAGTGAGAGCAAGTAGTTGGTGGTGGAGAGTGGAGGGGAACGGAGGCAGGGCAAGTGGTAGAATGGGAGGGGTTGGCATCAGAGCGTTTGGTGGGCAGTTGATTACCACCGGTCTTGTAAGGTATGATGACAAGCATGCATTTTATTCCAGAGGTGGTGGAAGGCCACTGAAGCATTTCAAGCAGGGGAGTGACTTGATTAGATTTGTTTTTTAACAGATCAATCTATCTGCTATTTCAAGAATGGGTTTTGGCAAGTAAGAGTGGAAGCATGCTGCCCATTTACAGAGTCACAGTGTAGACCACGTGACTTGGATGAGGGAGGTGACCAGAGAGATGAAGAGAAGCAAATGGGTTCAGAGTACCTGGGGCTTACTAACAGGTAATATATATGGAGGAACAGGGCATTGTGTTAGCTTCCGAATGGATGGCAATGAAATCTGCTACAATAGAATGGAAACATGTTTGGAGCTTCAAATAAAAAGGTCTGTTTTTAAAAAACAATTTTCAATCTTAAAAAAATAAAAAGTTATGTTTTGTTGTGTGGGATGGATTACAAAAGGCCACAAGGAAATTTTGGGGGGTTATGGACATATTCATTATCTTAATTGTGGTATTAATTTCACATGTGTACACACAGGCTGAAACTCAATACCGTACATGCTTTAAATATGTGCCATGAGTCCATTATACCTCAGTGAATCTGTATTTTAAAAAGCTGTGAAAGAGAATCATGAAATGCCAGCGTAAAATATGCCACTTTGGCGTAAGAATTATTTTGTACGGAGAGCATTTGTGTTCCTGAAATCCCTTATCTGCCTAAAAGCAGAGCCTCCCAAGAGTACTCTGTTGTCATAAATTCCCTCCAGAGAGCTACTCTAATCTTCTCTTCTGTGAGTGTAGTCGGTACCACACCCAGACAGACCTCAGAGACTGTCACTATCCTGTCTCCTCTCTATTCTGCCAAAAAAAGTCATTTTGTTTCCAAGGTCCTTATCTCCCCTCCCTTCTAGGAAATCATTTGTTCTCCCCAGGGCTCTTTCCTTTCCCCTATTAAGTGAGTGTGTAAGCTCTCAAGCTTCACCACTCCTTTGGGTCTTCACTTCTGTGATGTCCCCACGTAAAATTAAAATTAATAAATGTATATGCTTTTTCTTCTTCATCCATTGTCAGTTTGATTCCCAAGTCCCCCAGCCACTGAAGGTAAGAAGGGAGAGGAAAAATGTTTCCTCCCTTACAGCCATAATGAACAACAACCAAAGAAGTGAGATGTTTATCACGAAGTAGAGATAAGCTGTTGGACACAGGAGACATGTCTGAGATACCTCTTAACAATTCCAAAAACTTGAGGATGAAATTTGCAACCACTCAGTACCAGGGCTGAGCTTGGCTAATGAGCACAGAATGAGAAGTTAGATTTGGGTTCTGTTTCCTGTCAGATATGGAATATATAGGGAAACTTCAACCTGCTACTTGATTTCCATCTATATGTGTTTTGCATTGGTACAGTAAGGAACTCACAGTTGACTGTTGGGAGGGTGAGTGTGTGCTGCAATAGAAGTGTTTGGATAAATTAAAAATGCTCCACAAATCTCGATTGCTCTCAGTATTACTAAAGAGGAGAATGCCTCAAAGATACAATAGTTTGGAGAAAATCCTTGGTCAAAACTGAGAGTCTAAGGAAGAAACACAAGCAAAACCAACATCTTGGAAAAAACAGAGAATTTTATTTTGTATTTATCTGATGTCCAAAACTTAAGGCTCTTCTCCCTGTTCATCTTGAGGACCATAGAGCTTAGTTATTCTTCCTGGACTGAAAAGTATCCAAAGTCATGGTCTATAAAGTATACATGATCTTGTACCTTGTATTTATCACTAAATAATTATCATGAGAACTTTGATATGGGAATGGTAATCAGTATTTCAAATGTTCCATGAGTTTGATTTTTCTCTTTACAAAGCTTTTTCTGTAAGATTAATTGTCTGGTTGAGGTGTGCTTACAAATAAATAAATAAGATAGTACTGAGCTGGGCAGTTGGACACAAGCAGCCAGTCACTGAAAGGCTCATTAATCACTGGTTTAAATCCCAGGGTCTCCAACCATCCAAATTAATGCCTGAGGTCTTGACCTGAGTCACGAATACGCTAACAAATCAGCCATTCCAGACCTTGCCTGATAGAGCCAGTGGGTCCTCAAATGACGTGAATGCTCTTTGATTTCAAACACATATATTTAAGCTTACAAACTTTTTTTCCCCCAAATAATAATTGTATTATACAGAGAGAACACAATTTGAAAAGAGAGAAAGGGTAGATATATCACCACCTACTATAAATTTTTAGTTTTGGATTTTTAAAAAAAGTGATAGAGGCCACAGCATGGTCACCTTTAACTTAGACACTTAAGTGTCTTAGACACTTAGACATCTTTAACTTAGACACACTCCCTGAATCATTCTACTACCTCATGTAACCAAAGAGTGATTAGTTCTAATTTTGCAGGGGAAACTGGTTTTGTTGATTTTTTAAGAGATGGTTTGTTAGACAAAAATATTGCCTACAACGAAAGGGGGATGTGAAGAAATTTCAAGGGTAATTTTAACTGTATGCCATTTTCAACTCACATGCAGGCATCACCAACTAACTCTGCCTAAGAGGTATGCTGTTGTTAATGGCTCATCCACTTGGCTCAAGCCTTCACATAAAAGGCTTAGAAGAGAGTAAGCAGTGAACAAATGAGAGCTGTAGCACTTGTAGTAGCAACCATCATAGTCACAGGATTAGTAGTAGTAATCGTAGTCGTAAATGACACAGCTCAGGAAAGATCGCTTTGAACAAATATTAGGGATTCTCAGACTCAAAATAGAGCTCATTGTAATGGTGGTTAAAGGTTTCTAGGCACCGTCCTTAAAGAATTGTCCTGAATAATTACACAGTTTTAGAGTTTGGTGTTCATTCCTTTGGGAGATTATTTCTAGGGGAAGTGGTAAGTGGTCATTTGAAGAGAGGCAGTTCTTTGTTCTACCTATAATCTCATTATACTGACATTCTACTTTGTGATTTTTCAAGTGGAGCCACTCATTTATCCTGTAGACTATTTAATTATTAAGTTTTCTAGTACAGTCTAAACTAAAGAAAGAACAGAAATTCTGGATTATAGGAAATGTGCAGTTTCTATCAAGTGTTAGGGTGAAACACAGAGTTCTGCAAGTAATTTAATATTAACATCCAGAGCAATTTATATTAGCTTTTATGTGTTAAAGATCCCTCTTTACCTTCTATTTAGGTGTATATTTGATATTTATAGATACATGGGTTTATCAGTAATTTTGAAGCTTTTTTAAGATCTAAATTTGCCTGAATTTCACTAGCCAAAACAACTTTTTTTCATGAAATGACCCAAGAGAGGGTTGATAAATTTGAACATGTATATTCATGGTACCTATGTTGTGCCATCTATATTTACAAATTACAAATGCATTCATATCTAAGATCTCAGTTTATTGATATTATAATAAACAATATCCAAAACCAACAGGAATTGAAAAGTAGAGAGGTAGGGTGAAAGGGACATGCAGTATATCATTTACTGGCGTCGAATAAATTCATTATGTCAGGGGCGCCTGGGTGGCTCAGTCATTAAGAGTCTGCCTTCCGCTCAGGTCATGATTCCAGGGTCCTGGGATAGAGCTCCCCATCAGGCGCCCTGCTCAGTGGGAAGCTTGCTTCTCCCTCTCCCACTTCCCCTGCTTGGGTTCCCTCTCTGTCTGTCTCTCTGTCAATTAAATAAATAAATAAAATCTTTAAAAAAAAAAAGTTCATTATGTCAAGCAGTAGATTATGTTCAAAATCTGGGCCCCCAAAACAAATTGGGGTTTTCTCTTTTCTTGTATTATCCATTTTTTTACATACATTGGTTTTAAAATTAAAATTTTGTGGATGTCATAAATAGAAAACAAATATCAATTTGCCATAAATGGAAGATAGCTGTTAAATGAATACAATAAAGCAAAATGACATCATTGACTTTTAACTATGTAGATTGCCCCCACCTCCACTTGGAACCTGAGCTCCTTTCTCTCTCCTCTCTCTTTCTCTTCTCTGCTTAACCCCCCCTCCAATGAGAAAAGAAATGTGTCAGATCAATGTAGAAGAAATACTAGCACCAAATAATCTTTCCCTGTCTTTATAGGAAGGCTTGAGAGAGACTGACATGGGAATAACAATTTCAGTGTGTGAATCCGTGGGATGGAATGTCATATTCAGATCCAGGTCCCACCACTTCTGTTGTGGTCTTCCAGAGGAAGTCTCCCACACACTTTGATAAACACTGATCTCATCAGCCCCCTTCCTTTAGAGGTGAAGAAGCTGAGGCAGCTCAAAGAAAGGGGATAGGATAGGCAGAACAATAGTACCCCCCCAAAGATGTCCACATTCTAATTTCTGGAACCTGTGAATACATTACCTCATACAGTAAAAGGAACTTTGTAGATACAGTTGAGGTTAGACCTTGAAATGGGGAGATTTATCCTGAATCATCTGGGTGGCCCAGTCTACTGACTTGAGTCCTTGAAAGCAGAACATTTTTCTCTGTCTGGAGTCAGAAAGATGCAGGAGCAAAGAGGCAGGAGAGATTTGAAACCTGGGAAGGATTCAACCCACTGTTAAGTTTGAAAACAATGTGAACCAATAAAGAAGGTAAGGGACCTCTAGAAGCTGAGAATTAGTCCTGACTGACAGCCAGCAAGGAAATGGTACTTCTACCACTGCATGGACCCAATTCTCAAAATCACCTGCGAAGAATGAATGAGCTTAGAAGTAGATATTTCCCCAGAGACTCCAGATAAGCATCCTGACTGGACAACATCTTGATTTGAGATTTATGGAACCAAGAGCAGAAAAACCAGTGCCACTTACTGGATTTACGGTCTACAGAACTATGGAATAATAAGTTTGAGTTACTGTAAATAACTGCAGCTCTGGAATTTGTTACAGCAACCAGAGAAAATGAATTGATTTGTTCAAAATCACACAGCTATTTAGAGTCAGAGCTGAAACTAGAGCACAGGTCTTTTGTCTTCCGTTCCAGGGCTTTATCTTTAAATATTTTAATATTTAAATATCTCTTTAAATATCTTTAAATATTGCATAATTATATTGATGTAAAATATTATCCTCGTGTATAATAGACTGTAGAGAGAACACTATAGTTCTCATTCAGCTTTTTCAGTCATGTGTGTCTGTGTACTTAGATATTTCAGGGCCACCTACTTTCAGGAGAATTCAGTGTACTGAAAATTTTTAAATCCTCCCAGAGTGATGACATTTGAATCCTGTTTTTAGTTTAACAGTTTTTACACTGGACTATTTTACACAAAGTAGATAATGTCCTGAGAGGTAAAGGGACGTGTGAGTCACACTGCTGTGGAGATAACTCATTCTGTAGAAGGTTAAAGAAAGAAAAGAAAGAAAGAAAGAAAAAGAAAAACAAACCTAAGACAACAAAGTTCAATACTCTGGTTACTTAATGCAATCAATTTACAGTTCCCACCACTTTCCACACAGTGGATAAAGGATCAGCGGAGCCACCATCTATTGAGTAAGATGTCCTACTGAGGAGGAAATTAAATGTCTCCTGTCAAACACCTCCTGGGTTGGCTCTGATTTATCTAATAAATATAAAACTTTCTGTCTCTGAGTAATAGTTTTGCAGGCTGTAAGCTGTTGGCAAGAAAGATGATGATAGAGAGTTATTTCTCCCCCATGATCGTTATTTTTTTCCCTCATTCTGTGCCAACAAGTCCACTGATGTCCAGTGCCTGCAGTTGAGGTGAAAAAAAAAAGTTTGTTTGCATGTGTGGCTCTGCTAATTCTATGATAAAGATGCACTGGGTTTTGTGACTTCCAGTTCCTGGCCAAGGCAAAAGAACAGAAGATGCTGCCATTGGTTGCCATAACTCATGGTCATTTCTTAGTAAACCACTGAACTGGGAAATTGGGAAAAATGCAAGAGCTCTCCATTTCAGACTGAAAAATTTAACGGTCTTTTGACAATCATGAAGCCCCAACAGGCTGCCCCTCTGCCCCACTGCCATTTTGGCTACTTCATTGTTAAGCGATCATGAAAGTTAACTTCACAAATCCATATAATGTTGATCATGCAACTGGAATCTGAACTTCTGCTGTGAGCATTTTGCTTGCTTATAGAAAATAATTTTTCAAATTCCTCATCAGCATACTTTATTTATCAATAATATATTACTTTCTTAACAATACACTCCAAACTTACAGTGGAAAATAACAATTCAATCTAGAGCATTTTTTTTTATTTTTTTATTTTTTTATTCTTTGCCCCAGGGGTACAGGTCTGTGAATCATCAGGCTTACATCTTTCACAGCATTCACCAAAGCACAAACCCTCCCCAGTGTCCATAACCCGTCCACCCTATCCCTACCCTCCCACCCCCCAGTAACCCTCAGTTTGTTTTTCTGAGATTAGGAGTCTCTTATGCTTGGTCTCCTTCCCGATCCCATCTTGTTTCATTATTTTTCAATCTAGAGCATTTTATTTTTTTAAAGATTTTATTTATTTATTTGACAGAGAGAGAGAGAGAGAGAGAGAGAGATTACAGCAGGCAGAGAGGCAGGCAGAGAGAGAGGAAGAAGCAGGCTCCTCGCCGAGCAGAGAGCCCGATGCGGGCCTCGATCCCAGGACCCTGAGATCATGACCTGAGCCGAAGGCAGAGGCATTAACCCACTGAGCCACCCAGGCGCCCAATCTAGAGCATTTTAATTGTCAGCTTTAGCTCTGGTCCCTCTATCAAGATAAATTTTATCTAAGGTAAGGTCTAAATAAAATTAGGGCAAATATTTCTCTCCATGAACGCTAATAAAACAACTGATGAATGTAGGGGCAATTAAATATGTTCCTAGTCAGAGGAAATCCTACCTTAGCTAAGATTTCTATCAACCCGTTTACTATTGAAAAAGATGTCTCAATCAACGTAAATCAGAGGCTTGCTATAATCAGTGCACAGGGAAAAATTGAACCATCTCTGCACCCACTGTGAGATTTTCTGCTGCAGCTCGACAGTGGAATGAGATCACACCCAGGCTCCGCCACATCAAGATCAACCATTTACATCAGTCACTGAGCAGCTGCTGGGTGTTAAAGTGGGAGAATGATGGGCAAGTGTCCTAAACCGGAGTACTGGATAATTCAGTTTCCCTTTGGGTCTTAGTTTTCTCTTCTGTACGATGGGAGAGTTTTGTGAACTAGACAACATTTAATGGGCTCTCCATTCTCATCAGCAGCAATGATCTGTAATTCTTTAGTGTGGACTTTGTGTTTGCCTTAATCTTTATTTTTTTATTCCATAAAGTGGTATGTGCTGATTCTCTTAAAATATTTAAGAATTACAGGAAAATGAAGAAAAGAAATTTAAATTCCCACAGCGCACACATTCAGAAATGTATTAACATTCATTTTTATTTTTTTATTATGTTCAGTTAGCTAACATGCAAAGCAATGCCTTTCAAACCTTTTATTCTGTGTTTATGCGTAAATAATTATGTGTATGCAAGTAAACACACACAGATATGCATATATGCAAAATTTTAAAATCCTTTTTTTTCATATAATTACAAACATTTCTTCATGATAAAAAATGTGTATCTACCTAATCTTAACTGCTGGAAAGAATTCCAGTATGTGTATGAACCAGAATATATTTAGCTAGTTCCCTATTGATAGACATTAAAGTTGTTTCCAATTTGTTACCATTGCAAACAATGCTAAAGTGAACATCATGTACATATATCTTTATCTACGTAAGTAGATTTCAATGGAATAGAGACTTGTAAATAGGATGCATAGATCAGAACATATGCATATGTTTAGGCATTACACCATATTTCTATTGTGTGGACTATGGATAAAATGTCAGGGGAATGCAAAAGTCCATTTCTTTCCCCAAGGCTCACTGACAGGGCTTCAGAACTATGGGAAATAGATTCGAATCATGTTTGTAATGGAGATTTTAAATAATACTCTTCCAGATACATTTAAAATATTCAATTTGGCAATATCTCTATTCTCACACTGTTTATGAAGACATGTAGATAGGTCCTATCTCCTGAGTCTCCTAAATACCTAACTTTTAGTTGGTACAAACATTATTTACTCAAACAATCCATTAAAGATGCAAAATTGAATCAGCCAAGACTGTTATGAAAAAATTAAGAACACTGTTTAGTTTTTCCTTCATCTTTCTCTTCTTTCCTTTTCTTTTCCCCTAATTTTATTTCTTTCTTTCTGTCCTTTCTTTTTAGAAAAAAATATCAATTATAAGTACTATGAAGTAAACAGAACAGGGTTGAAAGAAGGAGAATCAAGTAATAGGGTGGGGGACTCTTATAGTTAGGGTGGTTAGGGGAGGCTTCTTGGAGGAGGTGATATTGAAGCAACATCTGAATGAAGAGGAGAAGCAAGCCCTGTGAATATCTGAGGCAAGAGTACTCCAGGCAGTGGGAATAGCAAATGCAAAAACCCCATAGTAGAAACATTTCTAGCATTTGATGCAACAGTGGAAAAACAAGTGTGTCTGAAGTCAAGCAAGCGAGGGAAATCGTAGGTGGACATGAGATAGTAAATCTGCATGTAGCAAGTAAAGATACTGAACAGCTGGATACAGGCATCTAGATTTCAGAGCAAGTATGGAACATTAGATATTAAATCTGCGAGTCATACATGTGTAGACTTACAACACTCAAAATTGTTGTAGGGCACAACTTGAAAATGGGCCAAACATGTGTACATATACATGATTGTGGTATAAGTAAATGTGAGGAGTTGGTATTGATTTACACTTGGGTCCTCTGAAAGCCATGTACCAGGATGGGATTTAAACATATGAGAGATTTATTGGGGGAAATGTCCATTAAGGACAAAGGAAGTAAGGAGCAGGAGGAGGTGAGGGGAAGCTTCAGACTGCCATGCAAGTCTGACACTTGGCGAAAGGAAAAAGGGAAAGAAAGGGACACTGGAGCTCTGCTCTGAGAATGTCCTAGCTGATGGTGCATTCCCAAGCAAAGCTCATGCATTGGGAGCATTCCACAGCAGATGGAAATGGCCCTGCCTTCTGTAGACACTGTCTGTGAGTAACTCCGGGAACAGAGGACATACACATGAATGTCATGATAAATCTGAAGGTACAGAAGAGGCCTCCAGCCAACTATTCTGTTTTCAGCTCTAATTCAAGAACAAGGATTTCAGAGTGGTGCATTCCATAACGATGACAGTGTTAAAAGTGTATTTTGTCACTGTACACAATCTTTTGGCCCCGGAAATCTGAGAAGCGGACTGTTCTATTTACTCTCACTTAAGTTGGAAATGAATAAAGCTCTGTATATGGTTTGGGGGTTTTCTAATTGAACACTCTATGGTGTAATGAGATTGATATCATTTATATGGTCTTAACAGAGGATGGATGGACAGATGGAAGGAAGGAAGGTATATGGAAGCTGAGGAATTTCAGAAAACTCTTTTGCCCTCTAGGCAGAAGGTGAAGGTGGTGTGGCTGGATCACCCAGAAAGCAGGCAAAGAAACCATGATTCTGAAAAGGGGACAAGAATTAATAAATCCCAAGGAAGATAGTAGAAGAAAGAGCAGTATCCTTCTCCCCACCCAGCCTTTTATCCTCACACAGGTAAAAGCCAGAGCAGGAGCCAAATCATTTCTATTTTTGTTCAGGCTTAGCTGTAGTTCCAATAGCTCCTAAAGTTAATGCCCTGGTATTTCTATAATGAAGGTTGGGCCTGAGTGCCTAGTATAGTTGATCTGAAGGTGAGTTATTATTACAAAAAGATGGAGACCAAATCTGCAAGTATCATTAAGCACGATGATTGGTTTCAACACATGGGTAAAGTCAAGTAGACCGAAATAATTCTGCTACTATCAGTGCTGGTCAGTTATTTTATGGCCCACCTGTATAATACATGGTTATTTCAGGATTCTCTTTTTTCTTTTTTCTTTTATTTTCTCCCCATAATTTCAGCATAGGTTTATCTCAAACATTTTAACTCAATAGCCTTCTCCAGGCCAGAGAAGAAAAAGAGGAAGGATGCATTGTAGACACATGGTTGTGAGCATCAGACTGTCTGGATTTGAATCCCCACTACTATTTACTGTATGACCATAGGCAAGTGATTCCGTCTCTTCCCACCTCGACTTACTTGTCTGTAAAGTAGTTTGTAAATATAGTTTTCCCCTTATTGATTGCTGAAAGGCTTAAAAGTCAGTGCATTTACATAAAGCATTTTAGCATAGAAACTGATTACCAGTAATTATGATGTAAAACGTGCCTATAAGCATCACACTTGCCATTGAAAATAAACATTTTTACCCCTACAATCAGGTCACCTTACAGTATTCCTCTGATCCGCTTGTCCTTTTGCTCCCTGAACAATGTAACAGGAGTATTTAATAAAAAGAGGAGCTTGGGAGAATGGCTTTGGTCTTGACACTACTCCTTTCTCCTTAGCTGTAGGGAGTACTCCTGAAAAGCTCCGCAATGGCATAGTTAGTGAAGAGGAAAACCATGATCCCGGCAGATTGTGATTCTGCCCTCCAGGACATTTTTTTTGGAGTACATTGCTTATACCATATACTTATTCCATTCTAGTTCCACTGACCCATGTTGATGAAAGTGCTACTATGGAGAACTCGAACTTGCACCTGAGCTGGAAGCACGCAGTTTCCACTTCTTTGGAGAACAAAACCAAACTTGCATTTCATTTTATCTTTGTGTTAGTGACTCGACCTTAATTACACCTGGCAGGCCCATTAATATAAGCCAACCTCATTTAGCACAGGATTTGCATTCATGGAACTAAGCGGCTGATTCATCATCTGAAATCAGCACACGATTTGGAGTTGATTTGCTGATATTACCTGCTCTCTGTTCTTTTTTTTTAAATTGAAGTATAATTGACATACAATGTTACATTAATTTCAGGTATATACCATTGATTAATCAGTTCTTACATTACTCAGTACTCACCCCAATAAGTCCCCATCCATCACCATACAATGTTATTGCAATATTATCAACTATATGCCCTATGCTGTACTTTCCATCTCTATGACTTACTTATGACTGGAAGCCTGTACCTCTTAATCCCCTTCATCTCTTTTGCCCATCCTCCTCATCCCCCTCCCCTCTGGCAACCACCAGTTGGTTCTCTGTATTTAAGAGTCTGTGTGGTATTTTTGTTGGTTCATTTGTTTTGTTTTTTAGATTCCTCATAAGTGAGATCATAGGGTGTTTGCCTTTCTCCTCTTGTCTTATTTCACTTAGCATAATACCCTCTAGATCCATCCATGTTGTTGCTGCAGGTGGCAAGGTTTCATTCTTTTTTATGACTGAGTGATAGTCCATTGTGAATCCATTCATCGTTCGGGGAATGCTGGGGTTCCTTCCATTTTTGGCTATTGTAAATAATTCTGTAGTACATAGATCTTTCAGAATTTCTCCTCCCTGCTCTTAAAATTTGCTGTCTACATTGCTCTGCCTGAGCTCTTCTACACACTGCAATGTGTATTGCATTTTGATGTTTCACTGGGTGCTTTAACCATGGCGCACCTCCCTTATTTTATTCCCCTTTAAAATATTACCAAACTCTCCCTTGTGAATAAAAAAAATAAGTAGTAGGAAAGATATTATTGAAAGAGACTCCACCAGAGGGTAAAAAATGATCTCCTTACCCTGAGTAAAGGGGAGAGCAGAGTGATATGTAAGTGTTCATTGGGCAGAGAAAAACAAAAGATGATATCCTTGCTGCCAAACTGACCAAGAGTATAATGAATCATTGCTCTGTGGGACACGCTGAGCTGCAGGTAATTGCAACCTCTTTAACCCTCTGTCTCACGCTGATGACTCTATTGTTACATACCAAAACTTGTCTACTTGAACACTATCAGTCTTAGCATTTCTTATGAGCAGAACATTACCATTTGAAATAATAATTAAGTAACACCTCTTCTGCAAAGTCTCTAGATATCTATATATACACAGTGAAAGAGACCTGTGTCAACATGTAGGAACTCTTTTATAATAGTAAGGAAGTGCAACAAAGGTGGGCTGTCATCCTGATGGAAACAGATGTGCACCTGTTGCTGGACAGTTACTCAGGCTTGTGCGTGCTCTCTGCCCTGGTCACGTGTTCATCTTCTCTAAGAGACAGCCATTTGATCTCTGGGGAAGGGCCATCAGTCATTTTCCATGGGTCAGAATTTCTAGCAACATTACAGGAAACATTTTGATTAATGCCTATATGGTGACCTGGATGATGCTGAGGGCTGAAAGTTGGGGTGAAAGGAGGTAAGGAATAATTGTTTTTTAATTACCTTGTTTAAGGTCCTTCTCATGGTTTTTATAATGAATCCCAATTTTTTTCCACACTATTAAAACTCATATGTTATTATGAACTAGTTCCTGTATCCTAGAAACTACAAAGAGAGAATGCTGGTTTGAGCCTCTGTTACATGGTGTGTTTGTGGTTTATATAGTCTTTTTTTCCCTTTTCCTGAAGACTCAGACAAAACGAATTTTATATGGCCATAAGAGCCATTAATAGTACAGAAATAAGGAAGTTGTTTTTGATAAGATTTCAGCAGGCTTCCTCAAATACTTAAGAAATCCTATCTAAATAGTCTCAGAATCACAGTGGAACACATGAAAAGGTCTGTTAGGAGCTTTGATGAAAATGTTTACCAACCTAGAATAACTGCAGGAGCTGTTAAATTCTTCTTCAGTTGTAATAATTAAAGTAATGATTCTCTTAGGTGGTGGCCTAAACTTTTATATCTGAATGTATAAATAACAATGAATCTTCATCTACAAATCCATTTTGAATCTTCATCTACAAATTCTAATGTGTAAGAACTGTCAATTTTCTTTATTTAAAAAAAGAAGAAGAACTTTATGCCTCTGAAATGATGTGATGAGAAGGGCACTTGCCTTCTGTGGTATTTGTTCCCAAAACCTATAATCCCAATCTAAGCATAAGAAAAACATTAGAAGAACCTCTCTGGAGGTGAGAATACCTACAGAATACCTGACCAGCACTCCTCAAGACTGTCAAGGTCATAAAAACAAGGAGAGACTAAGAAACTATCATGGATCAGAGGAGATGGTGAAGACATGAAAACAAATGCAATGTGGTACCTTGGATTGGATCCTGGAACAGAAAGAGAATATTAGCAGGGAAACTGGTGAAATCTAAATAAAGTTTGGAGTTTGGTAAAAAATGTGTACTGATGTCCATTTCTTAGTTTAGACAAATGTTGCATGGTAATGTAAGACAGTAGGAAAAGAGAAATTAGGTGGGGATATATGGGAGCTCCCTATATTATTTTTGTAATTTTTCTGTAAATCTAAAGGTATTCCAAAATTAAATTTCTAAAAACAACAACAACAACAAAAACAAAACAAAAAACTTATATTTAACTGTAAACCTTCATTCTACTGGACTGGAATTTCAGTCCCATCCCTTCTTAGAACTTCCTAGCCCTCAAAGCATTTGTCTATCCCCCAAAGTTGCTTTTAAAACCAACAACTGGGCTGTCTGGGCTGTCATATTTGGGGGACACAGGCAAAAATGGGAATCCCAGAGCTAGGGTTCAGTTTTGTTAAGGGTACTTCTAATGATGTGTGAACGGAATGTCATACCTTGAAGGCTTCTGGTCTGTCTGTAAGAAACTGTCATGTGTCAGGGCATAGGTGCCCTCTGCTCATGGGGCCTTCTGGCTTCCATCCCAGTAGAGAGATTAAAAAAAAATCTCTTCTTTTCTTGCTGTCCTCAAAGACTGCTATTTTACCCTCCCCCTCCACAAAATGCCTAACATCTTATTTTCCATGTGCTCAAACTTTCAAAAGAGAAAGGAGAATTGCCTTTCTGCCATTTCTTATCTGGCCCTGAAAATTTCCTCAGCACAAGAAAAAAAAAGAAAAAAAAAACCTACTTGCCTGAAATGGCTGGAGGAAAAACTACAGCAAAAATAAATAGATAAACATGGGAAGGGGGAAAGTAGAAAAGAAGAGAGGGAAATAAGCCATAAGTGCCTCTTAATGATGGAGAAACTGAAGGTTGATGGAGGGAGGTGGGTGGGGGATGGGCTAGATGGGTGATGGGTACGAAAGAGGGCAATTGGTGTGATGAACACTGAAATAAACATAAATTCATATATAAATTATTCTGCTTTTATATAATTTCAAACTGTTTTATTATCATGACCCCAGTAACTTATCCCAAGGAAGTACACATATTTGGGATTCTTCATGCCTCTGTCCTCAACCCTCATCTTGCACCAAAAAAAGCTCATACCTGTACAATTCACCTGGTGCCTTGGGGCACTTACTTCCTTGAGACTGGAGTTACTAGTGCCTTTCTGCTCCAAGAGAAGAGCTTGTGCTTGCTCCTTTCCATGGCAAGAGACTTAATGAGATCACTCAAGGCACGGGGAAATCTTCATGCCAGGTTGAGAGCAAGCCCAGGAGGAATGGCAGACCAGAGCAGGAGAATGTTGATGTTGAGAGAGGCCAAGGTAGACAAAGGTCCGAGGTGGAAAATTAAGGGAGAGGAGGGGACTCTGAAAAGGAATAGAGACCCCGTTTGGTCTGGGGAATGCAGCAATAGAATAGGTCCCTGAAGCTTTGCAAGATGTGTGAACTGAATTCACTAGAGGTGGTTGCAGAAACAAATTCCAAGATCTTCAAACCCTTAAATGAAAAGTAAATCAAGGTCCACAACTTTTTAACTGTAAAAGTGGCACCACTTATATTAGATTGAAGGTTTGGGCGCCTGGGTGGCTCAGTGGGTTAAAGCCTCTGCCTTCGGCTCAGGTCATGATCCCAGGGTCCTGGGATCGAGGCCCGCATCGGGCTCTCTGCTTAGCGGAGAGCCTGCCTCCTCCTCTCTCTCTGCCTACTTGTGATCTCTCTCTCTCTCTGTCAAAAAAAAATAAAAATAAAAGAGACATGTGTCACAAATTGTGATTTTGGACAGCATTCTTGTTCCCCTCATTTGTGACCCTAATATTTGTGGGATGTGGGGCAAGAGAATAAATGGAAGCCCACATACAGTCCTTTAAATGTCTAAAAGTTATAAATCAGTGTAACAAGCTCTTAAATAAAACATGATCTATTCTCCTACCTTGGTAAATAAGTCTTCATTATGCAAACTTAAAAATATGTGTATCTATTATATGTGACTGATAGTTTGCCAGATATCAAAGGCAACTAAACTTTATTATTGAGTGCTGTTCTGGGTGGTCTGTTACTAAGGTAGTTGCTATTTAAAGGAGGAATAAAATAAGGACAGTTCTTAAATGATTACATATTTATTGCAAAAGTTATTTGGCCTTCATTTCAGCAAAATTACTAACTATATTTTATAATCATAATTTTCACTTCTATTGACAGTAATCTAAAGGATCAAAAATGCAATATCATTCAATCTGCTTATATTTTAATATATTTAATCAGGAATGCAAATTAAATGTAAAAAACTGAACTTAAAGTAATTTTCAAATGCATTCAGAAAGTTATTTTTCTTAATTATCCAGAAGTATTTGGTAAAATTAGAAGTAAAATATTGATTAAAATGATAAATTACAACTCAATTAGTTTTATAAACCAAAGTTTTACAGTGTTTTACTTCAGTCAAAATATCTTGTCTCCATTTATAATGATAATACTACTTGCATGCTAGGCTTCAGTGCCCACCTAGCTGACAACATAAACCATCAGTGACACAGTTCATGGGTGATATATCTGGAGTAGACCAACATACATACACATTGGGGAATAATACGGATAATTTAGCATTATATAATATTCTTCACCTGCCACATGCAATTGCTGTGAACACCATGTAATTTGTGTGTATCTCTAAAACTGTAAGCTGGAAAAACCAAAAATATCTTTAAAAAATGGATAATCAACCCTAATGGAAAAATGATTCTTCTTTTTTGCAAGAATCTGTTCATTCTCAGCTTCTGAGAGAAGGATTTCTATGAGTTAATTTGTCTTTTCTTTCACCCAAGTTCTACCTCTCAAAACCTCTCCACATTCCATAGCAACTACCCACACATCTTGACAATATTTAGAAGCAATCACTTTTTGTTTTGAGTACACGGTGGGTGTGAAGAAGACTTTTCCCAGACCCAATAGGGTCAGCCACAAGAATAGAGGATTAAAATTACAGATCATGCTGCATTGGTGAACAAGGCTGGATCCTGAGTGCCAGAGGCCCATTTGTTCTTTAAAACATTATTTTTTTTTTTTAGTAGCTTGATAGACAAGGTCTCTAAAGTGAGGGTCACAGGGCTGGGGCCCTTCTTGTCTAAGTTGAGGATCTCTACTGGTTTCTCTTACTGATCTTGGTTATAAGTCATGATTACTCAAATCCTGCATCATGTATCATGCATTAAAAAAAAACTCATTATGAGAGGTGAGATTACACCAGAGTAACAGAAACCTAATAGAAAAAAATGTAATTTAGGGGCTGCAGATGGTCTTTGGAGGCTAAGAATGGCAGACTAAACATTATCACACATATTCTGCCTTCTCCTTGCCCACTGTCTCAGAAAGGTGTGTGAATCACAGTAGGGTGGTTGACTAATGATAAGTGCTAGCCCTAATGCCCAAGATCAGATAGCTGGTTATATGTAGATGATATTCCTCTCTGCTAGAAAATTTGATAAAATCCTAATTCAGCATATGATGACTGGGACAGAGGATTTAGAGTAAAGATACTGGTTGTGGAACAGCAAGATTGCCCATATTAACAGCTTGCCAGATGGCACACATAGGTCAGCCCAGCCACCTCAGAGATCGCCCGCTGTCATCTGGTATTCAAGGCAAAGTGTTGTGGCTGGTAAGATTTCAATTGGGATATCACTATTGCAGACAGTCCCCATGGAGAGAGAAGACATGCAGCAACTAAAGGAAAACAGAATCTTAACATCCCTTTTTTCTTTTCATGTAGGACATTTCATGCCCTCTCTGGAAGCAAGTCTTGGTCCTAGCCTCCATGGTTCAAATGCCAAGACTTTCCCAAGGTCAGTTGCAGATGAGCTGCAGCTGTAAGCTTTGTATCTCCAATGACTGGGTCTCGGCCCTATTTGCCTAAAGGTACTCAGTATCTGGACACTTGAGCTTCTGCTTCTTCATGTAGTGATTCAAGGAGTCTCTAGGACCATTAAGCTACTATAAGGGAAATACCTCCTTTTCAAGGATAGTACCCCAGGCCTCTGCTCTAAGAATGCTATGCCAGTGAAAATTATGCCCTGTTTAATTTAGGTTCCACATCCCCAAGGGTCATGTCTTGTGATTTCTGCAGAAACTCAATTTCTACAAGTTGTGCCTATCCTGATAATTCTTACTGTACAGGTATCTCTCATTCTAAGGGCTAAGTCCTGTAGAAGTCTTAATGGCAGGAGCACTGAAGCCCTAGCTGGACCAGAAGTTTCCACAGCCTGCAGCCCTGTGGCCTGTGTGCTGGGAAAACAAAAGAAACATGAACTCCATCTGCACCCCATATGTCCTTCCTACACAAGCCCAGGAAAAGAGATCTCAACATGGAGAACCCAAAACTGAGACCTTGAAGCATCAAGCCTTGGTGAACTTTCTCTTCCTCTGAATGGATGAGATCTTTTTAGGCCAGGTGAAACCAAGTGAGACACTACTTCTTGGAAGTCAGTATGGAGAGAAATTCATGATGCTGGAGTGTGTGAAGAAGGAAGCAAGGCAGTTTTGGGCAAACTGGGAAATTCCATCTTGCTTAGCAGTATTCTAGAGTAGTGTTTAAGAGTGTGGACTCCAAGGCCAAATTTCTATGGTTAAAATCCCACTTTTAACACTCAATAGCCATATGGCCATGAACAAGATACTTAAATTCTCTGTGCAAAGAGGTGGGAATAATCACAAATACTAGGAAGTGCTCCGTAGGGTTATTATCAGTGTTAACTGAGTCTACCTATAAAGCTCTTAGATCAGTGCTTGATCTTACCAAATCCTCCATTAGTGTTATTTATCATTATTATCCATCATAACCACCACTAGCTTTTGGAGGTAGGCCATCGCAATGCCTGGCTCCAGACTCAGTTTTCCATGCATTATGATCACCACTGAACAGCATTCCCAAGGCTGAAATGGTTCTTTGTCTTTGGAGGAACGATAGGTAGCTTCTGTATGGAAGACACATCTCCATTTTTTGGGTCCTTAGCTAATGTAAAGACTCAGCTGTCTGGAAGTATCTTCTACTTTTCAATCATCTGTCTCTGAAAGGCATTAAGATAGAGGTTGGGATAGAAAGAGACTCCTAAAATGTTATTGCAGTTTGATCTCAGTCTCAGCCAAAGACTGTTCACAGACAAGGAAACTCAAAAGATGCTGAACTGAACTTTCTGCTGGAGACATTTTCTTTTCTCCAGGATCCGCCCCAGACTTTGGCGGGTTTCTGGTTTATGAGTTTGTATGCAGATATGGCTAAGCCATCTGCTTCCACAGAGTCCACCTCACCGGCCATGCAGTAATCCCTGACGGCGACACTGGGACTCATTTACTTCACTGGAACAGCCACAGGAAGACTGTGGAGCCCCATGCCTTTTACTACAACTTTAAGTCCTTCTTTCACGCAAAAGGAAAACAACGCCAAGTAGGAATGTGGAACTGAAAGAAGACAGGAGGAACACAAAACGATAAATATGTGGGCAAACATAAAGGATTTTTTTCATTATTTTTTAAAGTTTTAAAGTTAAAAAAACTTTTAAAAAGTTTTAAAAAGTACTTGAATACTTTAAGCAAAAATAGTAACATGTAATGGGGTTTATAGACTATGTAGGAGTAAAATATATAATAACAGTACAAAAGATAGGAGAAAAAATGGATATTTTATGCTAAAATGTTTGAAGCAATATAATGTTTTTTGAAGGTAGACTCTGATAAATATGTATTATTAATACTAGAGCAACCACCAAAAAAAGAGAAAGAGCCAATAAGCCAATTGTAATATAAAATGAAATAAGCCATCGTCAATTCAAAAGAGGCTAGGAAATAGTAAAAATGGAATGAAGAACACATCAGACAAATAGAGAATAAATAATAAATTAGATTTAACATGTTGATAATCATATTAAATGTAAGTGGTCTAAACATTCTAAAATGTAGAGATTATTAAATTGGATTAAATAGGAGATTCAACTCCATGCTGCTTACAAGGGAATTTTTTTTAAAATATAAAGATAGAGACCAGTTAAAATTAAAAGGATGGCAAAAGACAGACCATGCAAGCACGAATCAAAAAGTAGTAAGAAAGGTGATGGGCTGAAATTTGGGGTTGAATCTTAGCTCTGCTGCCTACTCAGTGGTAAATACAGGCAAGTCACTTCTTTGAGCTTCACTTTCTTCCATTTGTTTAAAGTGAAGTTAAGATACCTGTTCCATGGGATTGTAGTATGATTTCAATGAGTTAATCACACTAAGCATGTGACTTAGTTCTTACATTATATTAAGTGCTAATAAATAATAGTCGTTGAAATTGTTACTAGTGTTTTTAGCTTTGTTATAGAAACCTCTAGATGTGACCCTCTGAAAGAGTATGTCAAATAGTCATGGTCTCCAAGAAGTTTCCTGTTCAGTCTGGGTCATGAGATTCCAGCTAGCATGCAGAAAGAAGTTGTATTTTGGTGGCTGAAAAACGCAATTCAGTCTGCAGTACAAGTTGGTTAGGCAATCAGAGTCGCTGCGGAGCTCTTGGAAAAGATCGATTGGCCTTATCTTTAAGTAGAGCTGGGACCGTCTGTCATCCCTGAGCTGATGGGAGGCTGGCTTCACTCAGCTTCCAAAGAGAAGGGATGTGCCCTGCTTGACAGGGAGATGGCTGGATAAGTGAGTGGATAAAGGCGGGAGGGACACCTGGAAGCTGCAGGGCTCACTTGCTGTCAGTGGGTGAACGAGAAGGGAGCATCCATTCTCCCATTTCTGCTGTGACGTTACGTAAAGATAATGTAACACAGATGCTCAGGATAAATAATTCAGAGGAAAACAAGACACATAAAACCCTGGCACTGCGAGCAGCAGCCAAGATATCTGTGGAAGCAGCTCTGGTGCACCCTTATTCTGACAAAGTCTGTGTTTGAACTTTATATCCAGATGTGAATCCTTAATAGAAAACTGCAAACATAATAATTCCACTGGGCTGGAAGCCGTGTAATGGCTTCAGCTGAAGCTGCTGCCTCAAGCACCTGTTTTTCAAGAACATTGCCTTTTTTCTTCCTTGCAAGCAACAGCCCTCTCTCCCAGTTTCCTCTCCACAGCATGCACCCAACAAAGTTATCTCAGTGTCTCCCTAGACAACCAAATATTGAATCCTGATTTTATGGAATAATAATACTTGATAATCCATACTGTTTATTGAGCAGCTGGCACATGGCACTGTAGTAAGTACCTGTTCTGTTTTATCGTGTTTAATCCTCACAAACATCCTTGGAAGGAGATTATAGTATTTTTCCATTTTGGAATAGTAGGAAACTGAGGTCGAAGAGGTTAAGTAACTTACCCAAAGCCATACAGATCAGAAGTGGTAGCCAAACTCTGGGCACGCTAACTCAAGAGCTGGATCGCTTAATCACTGTTGCCCTACTCCATTAGCTATGCAATCGTTAGGGAAATTTTTTCAATGCAGGATGATCACCCAGTGATTGGCAGCTTACATAACCGTGTGTTACAAAACTTGCAGAGGTACTCATGGCATGAACCTCGCTGGCACAACTTCCTGCTTTCTATCCCCCTTCCTTCTGTTCCTAGCTAGGTTCCCATAGGCAAGTCTCTTAACCTCTCTGAACCTCATTCCCCAGCAGAATCATGGTGCCCACCTCATGGATCCCTGTGGGGATTAAATAAAATAATCTATGGAAAGGGCATAGTTACCAATGCATGACATATACTAAATACCCACAAACAGTAGTAGTAATTAGTGGACAGCTGACAATTGCTTATGGTTTGGAGCACAGCTCCTCTCTTTCCCTCTACATATGGGCATCAGCTATGTGGTTATCTTGGACAAGGCTAAATGAAGAGAGAGGATTGTCCTGAGCAATAGTCAGTGATTGTGACCTTTTAAAGAAAATTATTTCTGGGGTTTTGTTTTGTTTTTTGAAGGGCTGGGTGGCAGGCAGGTAGAGGTCATCAGTGATGGAGTTACATCTCCACAGGATGGCAGATGAAATCTTGTGAGAAGATGGCATGCGAGGCAAAATGCCCACCATGCTTCTTGGAGAAATCAGGTTTGCCAAGGATGAAGGTTCACAGAGGCAGTGGTCCAGGTGATGGCCCACCGGAGCCTTGTGGACATGTGTCTCAGGATTGGGATGCCCGTTAGGCAAGGAGAATGAAGGGATGTGCAGGATGGCACCAGCCTTTACAATATCCCCTGGCTTCACTGATTGACAGCCCCGAGCTGTGTTTGTCAGTCAGATACACGCAGGAGGAGAATGGAATCACTCACCATATGTGAGTAAAATATGTATAAACAAAGCGATTTATTGTGAAATCAAATCCACCTGCTATCTTTTTATCATTAAAGTTTTAAAGTAGATAGAAAAGGGCATGAACCAACCAATTTCATCACCAAGACCACTGGTTGAGGAAATAATACCATCTTAATATTTTCAAACAATAACAAACATCTCTTCTGCGTATGGAGACCAACACACGTCTCTGAAACACTTATTTTTATTATTCAACTGATGATACCACAAACAAAGAAGTCTTATTTGACAAAAGCTCCCAAACTATAGATTTCATAAATGATAACACATAAGATAATTTAAAACAAGTTTTAATACTTCATTTTCCATCCTTTCATGACACAACATGCTTTTTGGAGAAAGGCTTATACTTTTACACACATTTGGGAGAATTCTTTTAATTATAGATCAGAAGACTGTTTTACAAGCCAACTTGTCTGATAGAGGCCCTTTACTTTTTCCCTGATTAATCCTATATAGATGAAGTCCAAATTTTATATCATTTCTACTCTTTTGAGGCCAGGAAAGTAATAGCGAGTTACAGATGCTTTTGTAGATATCCCATACTACTTGCCATTTTTCCTCTACGTTCATATTTGATTTTATTTCTCTGGACTTTTAATTATTTTGTGTTTATCTTCCACCTCCAGTTATGCTGTAAGCAGTGAAAACTATATTATAGCAGTTGAATAAACTATTATCCTTGTATACCTATGCATGCATTTACACACACACACACCTTAACAGTGTAAACATAAATAGACTTTTTCAGCATCATTATTATGGGTACCCCTTTCATGAAATGTTCTATAAATACTGATTTACCTTAATTACAGAGCAATTATATAAACTTTCATATACTAAACTGATTAATTATTGAATATTATATCAAAAACCAATGATATACTATTATGCCTTGGCTAATTAAATTTAAATTTAAAAAAAGCTTAATAGCTAACACTTAACACTTAGCTAGGCCCTGTGATAAGCATTTTATTTAATTTTATCCTGAAAACAACCCTATGAAGTAGGCACTATAATCATGTCCATTTTTCAGAAGAGGAAACTGAGATATAGAACAACTAAATAATCCTCCTAGGCTACTCATCCAGTAAAATGGGAAAGAAGTGGTGCAAATTCCCTCTGCCTCTCCCCCAAATCCTCTTTAGTCACTTCGGTACCTTGTCTTTCTTAGAGATGATCTAATCAGCTCGTTCTCTAATGGAGGAGGCCCAGGGAGGTGAAATGGCCTGCCCACCATTTCTGAGCAAATTTTTAGTAATAGAGCCAGGGCAAAAACTTTGGTCTCCTGATTCTCCATCCAGTGCTCCCCCCGCCCCCCCGGCTCTTCAAAGTTGCTTATTTTTCTCTCCAAAGTTCACAAATCCTCTTGCGGTTGGCCAGGGCTTCAAATATCATTTCCGCTCTTTCCCTTACCAAGAAAATCAGCAGCCGTGCTGTGGTCAGAAGGGCACAGTGCTGGCTTTGGTGAACATCCTTTGTTGATAAAGACAACAAGAGAAAGCACTGTCTCTGGGAGCACTTTGAAGCCACAGGAAATCCCCAGAAGGCACAGGCTCATGGAGCACCAGCTGCTAGTTTTGTCCTAAAATTCCCCAAGATTCTGCAAGGGGTCTCAGAGCACATTTTAGCGCCCCGGCCCATGCGTGCACGTGCTGTTTCTCCTGCCCTAGACCAGATGTCTTTCATTTCCAAGTCGACATCTGGTGTTGTCAGGGTATTTAAGAGTTGCTGATTGGTAATGTGAACAGCATATACTGATTGCTTCCCCCAAGAGCTTTAAAGGAGAAAAAGGAGAGGAAAGAGAGAAAATGTTTATCTGTAATAGTATTTAAATGTGTTTGTTGCTTGTTTTGTCTCTCTCCCCGTTCAACAGACCATGATAGAGCTACAGAGTTTGCATGATTATCTGCCCAACACCTGTCTCCATCCCCAGGACAGGAACTCCATGAGGACAGGGGCCCTATCTGGTTTTTCCCCCACTGCATTCCCAGGACCCGATTTCCAGTCAATCAGGGCAATTAATAGTTTTACCTAAGAGGAAAGGACTGAGGGTGACCACAAGAAAAATACAACATCTCAGCTAGATGGTACTGAAGACAGAAGATTGTCCTCCTATAATAAGTTATTGCTAACTTTAGGAATGCAGTTGGTTTGTCTTCGAACAGGTGCTATACACACAGAGAAAGATGGAAACCACTAGTGTGGAATTTGAAATGTTAGTTCTATCCTCATTAGAAAGAATGAAATAGACGAGTTCTAGAGTAACTGACTGGAGGAACGCTAATCCCAAAGCTGTGTCTTCTACCACAAATTAGGAACAACTGAGTACTTACATATCCCCCAAGCACAGAGCAGCCCCCCAAAACTCTGGCTCCCTACTTACACCTAATCCCATGTACTGATCATGTGGGACTAGAAGTGTTTCTGGGGTGACCTTGATGACTCATAGCTGCTGAGAAATGGACTGAAGAATATAAATAACCCTACCTAGCTTCCTGCGCCCAGGAAGGCTGATGGTTACAGACAGTCTTTGGCAAGCCACTGGGAAAATTAGTCTTGTTCAAATTCCCACATAAACTCTCGGCCACTAAAGTCCATTGAGTTCTACTGATGCAAGAAATAAAGATTCAAGAGTTATGTGCCAGAGAGCTGCAGAATTCAGTCATGGTGGTCCATCATTGACAGAATGGGCTCTGTTTTGCTGGGAGTGGAAATAACAGTGGTTCTCGTTCCTTCTCTCTTAGTACCATCATCAAGTGCATAGTTGGGAGAAAAATATCAAACCTCTCCTCTGAAAAACAATAGCAATAAAAAAAGTATTTTAAAGGAAGATACAACAGTGGCTTTTCTCCCTACAAAGTTTTATGAGTTTCCTTTTCTGGTTGAACCTGTAAGTTTTTATTCAGGAATGATAAAAGACAGTTTGATGCTTTTTCATGAGTTCTTTATTCAGTGTACTGTCTTCCCCTAGAAAACTGAAAAAATGGTGTCTAAAAATCTGGGAATATTTTTTCCCAATTTGTCCTCATTTTGGTAGAAAATTTGAAGGAAAACTAAGAATTATGTTTTTGACCTTTTCTTCTGGTTAATGGATTTTTTTTCTTTTAGCCCAAGTCATGTCGGCAAAAGAATTCTACACTTTGATTCCACAGTACATAGGCATTGGAGTATGACATGGATGTGACATTTAATGTTTCACGCCTTGCATATTAATAGAGGGGGGAGTAAGAAAGAGCTGTCCTGGGGGCAAAGCAAGACTTCTATTTTTCTTCAAATGTTCATCACTTTTCTGCTCTCATCTCAGAGGGGATTATGCTGCCCGAATAGCTGTAGGCAGACATCCCTTGCAACCCAGCCGCAGCTCTGAGAAAGAGTTTAAATAACATTTTCTATAGAATTCTCATACTTACAGCTTGTATTTTGGATCATTTCAAGAAAAATTTAATAGTGAACTCTTTCTACTTTTTTTTTGTGTATGTTGCCATAACAACTAGAATCAGATTATGTTTGTAAGTAACTCAGCAGAATCACATGAATCGCCCTACCAGTGAATAAATCACTTATAACCTCATACTTCCAGTAAAAAATATTTTAGCTGCTCCCTTATTTCTTCTTCCACTGCACCCTTAGCTGAATTTGTTGTTTGACAGGTTTTATTTTGGAGGGGGGCATTGGTGATAATATTTGAGTTGATACTTGGACACATAACTGGTTAACTCTTGGGAAGTTTTAGGGAGATGGTCATCAGGGAATTGATAGGAGGGAATGTGGTCATAGATCAGCTGGAAATGAATATATTTGATAGAGATCAAATTTGTGGCTCTGACATTAGCAGCCTGGTCTCATTAACAGAACTGATTATCCTTGTTCAGATGTATAAATTTACCCTTTTTCAGGTATGTGACCCTTTGGGTCTGCACTGAAGCTATGTGTTACAGTACACAGAGAAAACAACTGACTTTCAGTTAGTTGACTGATAGTGAAAGATCCCTTATTAGACTCTTTTTTCCCCTAAAAATCCTTCTTCTCATTCATCTGAAAGGAATCTGTATCCAGTGTGTTTATAAAATGGCCATATCAGTGACTAGAGTTAATGTCTGAAGTCCTAGTTATATCTATTAAAATACACCCCCCCCAACACACACACATATATAATTCTCAGAACTTGGCATAGCCATCAAAAGTACTTGGTCCATTTTACCTCTAACCCACTGTCCCTGTATCATTGGTTATCTCTCCCAAGATTATCATATAAAGCAATAGACAGCCTACTCACAATTTAAATGTTTAAAGGATAGCTACTCCTTGAAGATTTGAGCTTCTCTCACACACGTAAAAAGTCATAATTTAGAAAGTTACTGGTTCTGTCCTAAGACGAGATAATGCCTCTTTCCTTGTCCTTTGTCTCTATTCCTGCCAGCTCCAGATACATGGATTTCTTCAAACTTTTACAGGTTAATATGATGAGTTATTTTAACAGCAGGAGCAGCCACAGACACCTCAACACTGATTATTTCTTTTCTTTCTGGGCCTGTACACTATCAGGGAGGGATAGATATTTTATTTCTTCTCTGTAGGAAAAATGAGGGCACTGCTGAGCTTTTAGAATTGGTTATCTTTCTCTCGGTCTCTGTCTCTCTCACACACATGCACATACACACATACACAAAACATGCTCAACACAAATTCACACATTCAGACATGAAGGATATAGTTTTCTGTTTGGAGCCCTATAGAAGAGTGAGCTGGATTATTTCAAAGTCAGAGGAGATGGATGCCAGCATTGAAAATTAAAGCTTGGGTCAAGGTTGAGTCTCCTGAACCAAAACAGGGCTTCCCACAGAAGAAAGAAATAATGGTTTCCAGAGTGACCAAGAAGTGGTAGGGCCACCAAGTTCCACATTTTTGTGAATAACTGCAAAAATTTCCATACCTCCACTTGGCATAAAAGAAGTGGTCTTACTCACGTTGGAGTTATTATGAAGGTCATAATGAGGATTTATTTAAGTGACCACAAAAATGGATAAAAAGGCAAGAGGTCTTTCTCCACATTTTCTTTTTTTAAAGATTTTATTTACTTATTTATTTGACAGAGCGCATAAGAGAGCACAAGCTGGGGAAACTGTAGGAGCAATAGAGGGACAGGGAGAAGCAGTCTTCCCACTAAGCAGGAAACCCCATGTGGGGCTTGATCCCAGGACTCTGGGACCATGACCTGAGCCAAAGGCAGATGTTTAACCGACAGAGCCACTCAGGCGTCCCTCCAGGTTTTCTCGTTTGCATCACTCTACTAAGGTAGTAGAAGTGACAGGGATGCCCAAATAATGATTAGGGTTCAGAGCCTGATTTAATTAATTAAAATGTGTTTGTACTTGCACCCGAGTGTGAAATGTAAACTTATACCAGTTGGGAAAATAATTGAGAGAAGAGTGTAGAAAGGTATTCATGTGTGTGCTAGCATTTTTCTTAGATGTCCTTAGAAATAGATCTGGAGACAAGGATTCAAGTGCAGGTGGGTTATTTAGAAAGTGAATCCAGAAAACCCAAGTAGATGGGTGAGGAGTGGCACAGTAAAGGGGAGGCAGCAAATAAAATGTGCATTACCAGACCAGTTATCATTGTAAGTTATGGAAACTTAATCCTGCTGAAGAACACTGATAGTCTCCAACCTCAGATTATCCTCCCTGGAGAGAAGGGAACTTGGGCAATTTATATACCAACTGACAATACTCACTGCGGATGACTGTTCCCAAAGAATATTAATCCTCTGGATTTCCACCCTATCCAGTGAGGTCCTAGTCACCAGAGAAAGCACTCAGGTCATTGTAATTTAAGAGTGTGCTACAGTGGTGATGCCTGAGGAGAAATGGCTGGGAGCCCAACAGGGTCTGCCACAGACTATGATGCAATTTGTGTTAGCTTTAGTGACAGCAAGCCAATAGCTCTCCATTTATAATCATGTCAATAGCCTCATTTTTCTCGGAATTGGAGCCCCCTTTAAGAAGTCAAGAATGTCACTGAAGTTCTCAAATGTGCTTTAGAAACATACTTTTAGAGTGGGAAGGGAACAATAATGATCTATGCCATGCCACTGGCTTTACTAATGAGGTTGCTGAGATCTAGAGAAGATAAAGGATGTATTCGGGTGGCCCCCAATGAGTGGTACAGCCTATATTAGCAGTCAGAAGTTCTGATTTCCAGTCCAACATGGTTTTGACCAAATTATATGGTCTTTTATACTTCTTGTCTGTGGCTATTGGTCAAAAGTAGAATTCAAGCAAAATATTATTCAATATACCATCTGAGTTGGTATGTTAGTAAGTGTGATATCATCACTGGGTTATTAAAATGTAACCTAACACCCCACCCACCCCTTGCCTCTTTTTGTTCCTTACAATGTTATAGCATAGATTATTAATATTCTCTCTCCCCAAAGACTTACATTCTCTGGGCTTCACTGTCCCCTCAGATAGTGTCTCCTCTGCTTAGAATAGAGTTCCACATTTACCCTCACCATGTATTTCTTTACCATAAAGGGTCATACTTACCTTTTCAAGTCCAAAAAATGTCACTTTCTTTGTGAAAGTCTCCCTTACATCATACCACAAAGTTACAGCTTTGGCTTCTGCTCTGTAACATTTTGTTCTTATATTTCCAATAGCGTTTACATTACAGTTTAGATGATTGTTTACCTGTTTGCTTCCTCCCTCCCTCAATCCCTGGATTCCCAATTATAAGTTGCTTTAAGAGTAACAGTCTTGGGCGCCTGGGTGGCTCAGTGGGTTAAAGCCTCTGCTTTCAGCTCAGGTCATGATCTCAGGGTCCTGGGATCGAGGCCCGCATCGGGCTCTCTGCTCAGCAGGGAGCCTGCTTCCCCCTCTCTCTCTGCCTGCCTCTCTGCCTCCTTGTGATCTCTCTCCCTCTGTGAAATAAATAAATAAAATCTTTAAAAAAAAAAGAGTAACAGTCTTGCATCATACATATAGACTAGGTTTATGCTGAGGTACTAAATGACTCCAAATCTAAATGACTTAAAAAAAAATCATTTGATTTCTTGTGCACATTTTATGTCCATCAAGGGTCAGCTAGAGTCTCTCCTCCACATTGTCATCATTTTCTTTCAAATACCCTGGCTGGAAGAGAAGAAACTATCTGAAGCATTATGCATTGCTTTGGAGGAGATTTTTTTTGAAGCATGACAAAACATACACAAGCTTTTGAACCTTCTTTTTTTTTTTAAA
>LNAC01000636.1:655957-705252 GCA_002007465.1 Ailurus styani | reverse complement strand
GATGTGGGCCTCGATCCCAGGACCCTGAGATCATGACCTGAGCCGAAAGCAGAGGCTTTAACCCACTGAACCACCCAGGCGCCCACTTTTGAACCTTCTACACGGCAATGATGAATGTCATTGTTTTGGCTGACATAATCCTTACCATATACCAGAATATTTGTGATCTCTCTTAATGACAATCTTTGTATTCACCTTGCCTGGCACACAGTAGACGCTTAATAAATGCTTGACAAGGGTGCCTGGGTGGCTCAGTGGGTTAAAGCCTCTGCCTTCTGCTCAGGTCATGATCTCAGGGTCCTGGGATCGAGGCCCACATTGGGCTCCCTGCTCGGCAAGGAGCCTGCTTCCTCCTCTCTCTCTCTCTCTCTCTGCCTGCCTCTCAGCCTACTTGTGATCTCTGTCTCTCACTCTCTAAAAATAAATAAATAAATACATACATACATACATACATACATACATACATACATACTTGACAAATAAATGAGTGAGTAAACAAACCAGTGAATAGTTATGTGCATTTCATTTATTTGTTTGAGAAGTATAAACTATTTTGAGCACTATAAGTTGACATACACCAAGATTATTATTTCTTTTTCTTCATAAAACAGAATCATCATCATCATCATCATCATCATCACGGTGGTCATTATCTCTTCAGCATTGTGTGCTAGGCTTCAAGCTGAGGACTTTGGAGACTCATTTAGTCATCATACAATACTCTAAAAAGTGCCTTATTATTATTCCTATTTTATAGTTGAGAAAGTTGAGGTAAAGAGAGATTATCACTTATGTGAAGTCACAGAGAAGTGAAGGAATCAAGCCTACACCCAGAACTGTTGGACTCTGAAGCCCATGTTTTTAATCATTTTTGTTATACTCCTTATAGAACATCCCTTCATAATTTTTGAATAACCTAGCTAAGGCTAGTTCCGAAGTGCCCTAGAAAGACCATATATTACTGTCAGTCAATAGGTAAATATGAATTCAAACCACATTAATACAAGGGCTGGGAGTAGTGGTTTCAAGCCAGCATTGTCCGAAACTCTCTTCTAGTATTTGGTATTTTGTACTTTTTCTAGACTTTTGATACTCTGTTAGCAATAATCGCGCCTCGGATAAACTTCATTGGCTACGATACTGCCACTGCGCAAAGCTTGACTTTTGATACTCTGGATACCAAATACAAAACCTGAGGTGTCCATTGAATGCTTGCACAAATCCTTAAAGGGGTCTGAAATTATTAGGGCAAATATGGGCTCTTGGCCTCCTGGCTGCTCATCTTAACGCTAACGCTAAGGAAATTGAACTCGTCTTCTGCTTATTGGAGAATCAAGTTCAGCTCATAAACATTTCCAATGACCACTCTGCCCCCTTGTGGAAGGGAATGTCTGCTGCTGTCCTTGGTTCTGAAAGAGCAGTCAGCTGCCAGTCACAGCTGCTTCTCCTTATACCAGGACCTGAGGAGAGAGCCTGCTCTAAGCTATCCAGTGTCCGAAGTTGTTCCTTGTTTCCTTTCTCTATGAATAAACAGTAGAGCTGATTTTATGGAATTTTGTGGTTCTGTCACTTTTCTTACAACTTGTTATTTTTATCTAGAAAATTGGGAACACAAGCTTTTTTATATGCATTCTGATCCTACTGGTTGTGGCTGTAGGTTGTTGCAATTGTCTGAATAAAATATAGAATAATTACACTAAATGTAGAAATATTTTGCTGGTTATGGGACTGATTTTGATATAGAACATGCCAAAATATGGCTTTCTGTAATTGATATTTGGGAAGAACCCATGAAAATGTAACTATTCAGTTTGCCATTCTTTACCCCATTATTAAATAAAGTATGCAGCACACAGAGGCCTGGATCACATTATCTCCATTGGTTCCCCCCAGAAATGCCAATTTCATTTATGCTCTCATTTATTATAGAAGGTTGGTAAAAATCATTCTTGCAGGGAGTCTGTGCCTCCTGCAAAGTTGAAGATATTTTTCACTGTTAGCCTATGAACCTTAAAAAGAATTCAGTTGCAAAAGAAACTTTCTCTCAAAGAAAGTTTTCTCCCTTCTTTTGTCCAAAAAGAAAAATGAATATTATGTAACGTAGTGTGATTTTCTGTCTGTATGAGCTGCTAGGAAATGTATAGCCAAACTCAATTTCTATTAGTAGTAATGAATTTATTTCAAATGCCTGATATTGCCTGCAACCCTGGCCCTTCAAATGAACCTTATTCGATATTTGTCATTAATTGATTTATTTTGGTTTTTTTCTATGCACAGCCTAAAAATTCATCTATTTATAATTTATAATTCTCCCAAATGGCCTGTTTTGCACTAAATTTTGTCAGCTGCTATAAATATTTTAAGGTAAAAGGGAGACATATTCTACATGTATAAATAAACCATAATTCCAATTAACAATCTATTCCATATAACAAGTATATTTGAAGAGTTATTATTAGAAAATAAAGAGGTAATCTTTATATTGCTGTGGATGAAATAAACCAGGACTAGAGAATTAGGTTGGAAGGATTCACTAGGTGTTGTCTCTTATGTAGACATTTACAGATAGCAAGGAACCCCAAAAGAAGCATTCTGGTGGAATTAAGAACTTGGGCTCTGACTCAGAATGTCTGCATTTTTTTCTTAATATCTGTGTGATTTGAACAAGTTGTGTGATTTGGGGGGGGTGTATTTCTTTTCCTTATCTGTGGGAAAGATTGGTGACTAAATGAGACATAAATTAAAGGGGACTGAACATAGTAAACACTCAATAAATGTTAGCTGCACCAATGCCTATAATAACACAAAGGTAAGAACTACTATTATTGTTCTTACTATTACAGCTAGTATTCTTCCCTGACCACCCTGTTTAAAATTGTAAGGCAAACAAACAAAACAAAACAACACTCCTTATCTCTCTTCCCAATTTTATTTTTCTATGTGGAACTTAACCACCATCATCTATGTTGTATGTCTGCTGACTTGTTCATTTTTCTGTCTCCCCAACTAGAATGATTTTTGTTGTTGTTATTTTGTTTGTTTTGTTTTCTTCCATAGTCTCGGTACCTAGTCAGTGCCTGGCATGTAGTAGGTTCTTAATAAGTAGTTGATGAATAAATGAGTACATAGGTCATCCTGAGTAACTACTTGCAATAATATTCTGTGGGAGGTGAGATTCTTTATCTAGAACCTAAAAATGGTAACAAAAAGGTTAGATGGCACTACCCAAACCCTACTCTGGAATGCGAATATTCCTCATAGAGCCCATTGAGCCTAATTATTTGTTACAACTATTTGTAACAACAAAAAAACCTATTTCTAACAATTTGTTACAATTATTTGTTACAAATACCACACAGTGAGTTTTGAAGATCACTTCTAAGACTCCCCTTTAAAAAAAATTGATGAAAACTTTAACCCATGTAACTGAGAGATGTTCTTGCCACATCACCATGTCCTGTGTTATTAGAGATTCTGGAGCCTGCATACTTCAGCTGTTTGAGCAGAATGTCTGTGTGGTTAGACCTTAGTTGATGATAATGTTTAGTATTAGCAAATCTTGTTTTATCATCTAATTCCTACAGATCTTCTCTATCAAGTTTCTTGCTGCTCTGCCTGGAAATGGCCACTCTTTGTGTCAGAGTTGTTATTATTCTCTTAATCTGTAACTCCAAAAAGCTCAGACCATATGAACATAGAACCCCTGTTGACCACACTGTCCGGGTGCCCACCAGGTTTGACCTCCAGCATCAGCATTTACTAATGAATGGCCCTCATCAAATTACTTGTATCTATTAGTCTGTTTATTTGTGAAATGGGACTGAGAAGCAACCCTGAATCACGGGGCTGTGAGGATGATATAAAATAAACCACATAAAGTGCCAAGCACACAGTAAATACTCAGTAAATATCACATATTATTATATATCCCTAATTTGGCACATCATCATTTTAGATGCTGTAGGATTTTTAACTTGACTCTTAGCATCATTGTGACAAAATTGTCTTTGTTGCCTTGCTCATCAGTGTTCTTTTTCTTTCTAATAGAATTTCTTTCCCTACCAGCCACCTCCCCTCAAAAAGCAAATAATAGGAAAACTTACCTCATACTTATTTGTACCTTAACTTATTTAAAACGGGCCTGGGTTGTTTATAAAATGAAGTTCCATTTATGAGATGAGATATTCAAATTTTTTCTCAGCCTTTTGTCCAAGAATGAATATTATGTAACTCAGTGTGGTTTTCTATGTCTTTACTGGGTCCAGCCTCTGGGAAAATGTCTATATGCAGCAAAGATGAGCTCATTCCAAGGTATCTTTCTTCTGCCATGTGTGATATGTAAGAGATACTTAAAAGAGTAAGGGCTTAAGAGGCAGAATGACAATATATACATGCCTGTATCCCACAAAACTGCACTTTTTAAGTCCACTTGGTTGAGATGCTTCAAGAATATATGGCAAGTTTTGGAGTCACTGGTTATACAGGAAGCACGGTTTGGGATTTGTACTCTTACACCGATACTGGTCTCCTCAAAATATATCTGAACACAGTGGGTAAAAAGGAAGGGAAAGAAGTGGTAGTTTTTTAATTTGGAAACCACAGGCTCATGGAGAAATCTAAATGGTTTTTTGAAAACTTCTTTAAAAATGAGTGATCAGGGCGCCTGGGTGGCTCAGTGGGTTAAAGCCTCTGCTTTCGGCTCAGGTCATGATCTCAGGGTCCTGGGATCGAGGCCCGCATCGGGCTTCCTGCTCAGCGGGGAGCCTGCTTCCCCCCCGCCCCCGCCTGCCTCTCTGCCTCCTGTGATCTCTCTCCCTCTGTGAAATAAATAAATAAAATCTTTAAAAAAAAAATGAGTGATCAACTCTGAGATCCAGAGCAACAGTGTGTTTGCTATATTTCTCACTGCCCTGCTGTGAACCTCCAAGTCCCCCTGACCAGGAAAAATATGCTCTCCCATAAATCAGCCAGGTAATTAGAGCTGAAGGTATTACTTAGAAATAAACTGACTCTAAAGAGAAATTATTTATCAAGCATTGACAAATTACTTATAACAAAGCAAAGGCATTCAAGAATTTTATACTTGATGACAATACCAACGAGGAAATGTGTGTCAAAAAGGAAAAGGCACGTTAATAAAGTCAGTTCTTGGTAGACAAAGGTCAGGATTTGAATTGGAGAAAGCACTCTGGGAATTTTCTTTGTGTGTTGTTTTGTTGGGGCATGGGGGTGGGGGGCAGTGTGCTGCTTTATTTTTATTTTTCTTCCATGAAATCATGTAGACAAGAGCAAGATTGAACTCTAGTGGTGAAAAGCCCAAACTACAGGCTATTTAAAAATCATTCTACGTATGAAATAATAGCCCTGGAATGCTGTACCTAAATAAAGAGGTTCAGGACGCTGCAAGCCCCAGCGACAGCAGCAGACTTGATCCTAAAAGAAGAGTCTGTTTGAAAGTACCCAGGTTCCTCCCATATGGTGTGGCTGTTATGGCTACATCAAGGCAGCACGCTGTTCTAGGGCAAATGCCAAGGGACGATATTTTTAGATTTCTCAAAAGCAACCACTGAATATATATGAATCTACAAGGATAGCATTCATGAAGTAATGTGCTGAAAATAAATTTTATTAAGAATTCCTTAAGTCAACTTTGACTATAACCGTGTTAATAAAGAACAGGCCCAGACCGAGTTTCATTCAATCCACAAACATGAATTAAGCCCCTTCTCTGTTGAGACACTTGTTGGCAGCATAAAGAGGTATTGGACAAGTGTCTTGCCTTCCTGGGTGGAAGATAATAGAGGCATAGAGGACTCTCAAAAGTCAGGTTTTCCAGACTTCCTCTGAAGACTGCTGTGAACAGTACCCACCCATCACTTGGAATTGTGCACTGCAACATCTGAACGTGGTCCTTGCACCACATCACCCTGTGTCTGAATAACTTGCTCTGACTTGAAGCTGGGATCCTCCTAGATTTCATTCAGGAAAACATGTCTGTGTATCATTCAGAGATATGGGTACCATTTGCTCTTGTTGGTTGGATGGTTATGTTTTGTCCTCTAAAATTTGAGTGGGCTGGTCAACAACTCAGGCTTATTGCTGAGGTTGCCATGGGGCAGGATTTCCCAGAGCACATTCAGCAGAAAATGGTGTTGAATGTGTGTCAGTGTACCAGTCTAAAATGGGGAGGGGGAGAGGGAATGTATCTTCTTATGTATCTAAATATCAGGATGGGGTGGATGTGGCTTCAGGGACAAAGGGGGAACTGTTATTCCCACTCACTTTTCCCTCCTCTTTTTCTCTCCATCTCTCAACTAGTCTCCCCCAAATGTTCGTGTTTCTTCTGCTACAGATAGGCTTTCCCCATGTAGCAAGGACTGTATTACAGAACACTTAAAAGTTGCAGCCTGAGAGGCAAGGGAATTCTGTTTTCCAGATCCAGCCTTTAAATCTTAGAGATATGCTCTGAATGGCCTGGTTTGGTTCACGTGCCACCCTTGGGCCAAATTATGAGGCATGTAGTTTGCCGAGCATGGGTCACATGTTTACCTACCCTTGTGTCAGGATGCAAATTGTTTGTATCAGAAAAAGGTAGGGTAGAATTATTGCATGACAGGTGACCATCCAAGCTTGAGTCTACTCAAGACTCAAGTCCCCTACTAAGGGACTCCTTGGAGAAGGAATTCTATGTTGATACATATTTAAGAAATTTTAAAATAAAATTAATCCAGTTCCTTTACTGTAAGACTGCTCAGAACTTTTAATATGGTAATCATGTAGTGAATCTTTAGGAACTGGATATGAAAAACAGCATTTATTAATCTTTGTTGTCCCCATGACACTTTTTTTCACAACTAAGTGTGCAGGTATTTGGAAAATATAATTCTAGAGAAATAATACTCATAAAGTTTATAGATTGTTTCCACTCATAAATGTGAAATTATGCCATCCTAGATTTCTGTCCCATGCAATCAGGTTGTATGGTTAATAGAGCTATTCTGATTTCTATTCCACAATTTCCCATTTGCTTAACAAATGTTTACTGAGTGCTTCAGCATGGTTCTAGGCACTGGGAATAGCAGTGAATAAAACAGATAATAAGTGAGCCCTCACAGAATAATATTCTAATACAGAGACTACCAAAAATTAGATACACAGTGGTAGGTGATTATGACTGCTCCAAAGAGAACTAAAGCAGAGTAGGGGGAAAGAGAATAAAGGAGGAGCTAGAATAGGTGGGCTGGTCATGAGAAGCCTCTCAGGGAGGTGACATTTGAACACAGACTTACCTGCAATACCGGGAGCTGGCCACTCAAACATCTGGAGATGAAACATCCTAGGCCAGTACATGCACAGACTGAAAACACACCAACGTACTTGGGGTAATGCAAGAAGTCCAAGGATCGAGGGAGTCAGGAAACATTTACTATGTCATGGGGAAAGGGTAAAAGATTTGAGTAAACAGGTACAAGTGTGAGCTGCTAAGCTGTGATAGGCAAACCAAGCCAGCATCTGTGGGAAGCGTTTTTGGAGATGGATGATAGGGAAGAAGTTAAGAGACTGTGGTGGTTTAGGTAATGTGGATATAAGCTGGGGCAGTAGCAGTGGGACTACAAGGGAGGAAATCACTCAGCCTCATATGACCAAACTGGTGTGACTACACACCCTTAGAGGGAGAGGAGGGATTGGGATGGGTGAATAGGTTGGACATTCCACATCCCAGTACAATCACACATTGAGAAGGCAAGAAGACTGGTGCACAAAGAGCAATCAGTGGGTTACACGGCTTAAGTACCCAAAGAGTGGAAGATAAGCTCACAAAGGTTAGTGTGCATTTGGTGCAGAGACTACTGGGAACCACTGAAGGTTTTTGACCTAGAGAATGACCTGATCAGTGCAAATGTTTGAGGCACATGGATGTCTTTTGTTTTCCCCAAATCATATTAACACTTCGCTATTCTATGCCCCAATCCCTCAGGCCCTGAGGTAAAGCACGGAACTGAGGTATACTTATTTGAACAAAGGAAGTAATCATTAATAATGTCTAAATTCCAGAAGCTGCCACTTTCAACTCTCAAGCATTGGAAGGAACTTAATGACATTTCAAGTCCTTAGGCTGAACAAGATAGAGTGATTCCAGGAGGCACTGTAGCACAGTGGTTTATAATATGAACTTGGCCCAGTTCTGGCCTTTCCTAGCTGAGTGACTATTGCCAGGCTCCCTGTGCATCAGATGCTGCATCTATAAAATGGAAAGAGTAGTGGGACTTAGATAAAATATTTTTATGAAAATTAAAATAAGCCACACAAAATGTTTAGAGTAGTAACCAACCCTCTAAAAAAAAAAAAATGCTGTACTGTCTTTGGTAAGTCAACTTTCCTACTTATCCTCACTCTCCATGTTCCAAATCCCTACCTACCACCATGACACATCACCAAATAAAAACTAAGGAAGGAAAAGCTAAGTTGATCCTCATGATAACAGAAAGAGAAGGAAAAAGTCACTGGACTTGGGGTTAGAGAAAATTGCAGGGAGGCAGAGAGGAGAGCTTGATGTTTTAGAGCTGGACTGCCTAATATGGCAGTCTAAGACACATGTGGATATTTACACTTAATTTAAATAAGGTAAAATTTAAAATTCAGTTCCTCAATCATGCTACTCATGTTTCAGTGTGCAATGACCACAGGAGCTAGTGGCTACCATACTGGGCAGCCCAGCTCTAAAGCATCAGATTCTGTATACACACCTAATTCTCTCCAGCTCTAAGTATAGTGGCATAATAGCTCATTCATTTTTACTGCATAGTATCCCATTGTATGGATGTATCACAGTATATCTATTTGCCTATCAAAGGACTACTTGGTTCCCTTCAGTTTGTGTTGATTATAAATAAAGGAGTTATCAACATTCACATGCTAGGTTTTATGCAGACATGCATTTTCTTATTAGTTCAGTAAATATCTGGAAGCAATATTGTTGGAACATGTAGTAAGTCCATTTTAGCTTTGTAAAAAAAACCTGCAAAACTCTTCTAAAGTGGCTATACTATTTTTGCATTCATCCCAACAGTGAATGAGACTTTCTGTTGTTCCACATCCTTGCTAGCAATGGATGCTGTCAATTTTTTGGATTTTAGGCATTCTGATAGGTATATAGTAGTATCTCATTGTTTTAATTTGCATTTCTGTCATGACAAAGGACATTTAACATAGTTGCCATATTTATATTCTTTTTTGTGAAGTTCATTTCAAATCTTTGGCTCGTTCTTTCCTGAGTTGCTTCTTTTCTTATTGTTAAGTTTTAACATATGATCATATATTGTAAATACAAGTCCAATATTAAATATACAGTTTGAAAATATTACCACCCAATGTATTGCTTGTCTTTTCATTCTCTTAACAGTATCTCTTGCAGACCAGAGGTCTTTATTTTAATAAAGTCAACTCATCAATTTTTTCTTCTATACATTATGCTTTTGGCATTGTATCTAAAGGCTCATTATCAAACTCAGTGTCATGTAGATTTTCTCTTATGTTTTGCCTAAAAGATTTATATTTTGTCTTTTACATTTTTATCTATGATATACTTAGAGATAACTTTCAAGAAATTTGTCAGAGCTGTTTCTAGGTTTGTATTTTTATACAGAGAACCAGTTTTCCCCACATCAGTTGTTGAAAAGACTATCTTTTCTGCATTGATTTACCTTGCACCTTTGATAAAAATCAATTGACTATATTTGGATAAGTCTTTTTCTCTTCCTTTGATCTGTGTGTCTGTTCTTTTGCCAGTACCATGTTGTCTTGATTTCTGTAACTTTGTAGTAAATCTTAAAATCAGGTAGTGAGAGTCCTCCAACTTTCTTCTTCTTCAGTATTATTTTGGCTATTTCAGGTCTTTTTCTTCTCCATATAAACTTTAGAGTCAGTTTTTTCATATCTACAACAATTCTTGCTGGAATTTTGATAAAATAATGTTGAATTTAGAATCAATTTGGAAAGAATCACCAACAGAGTAATATGGAGTCTTCCCATCCAGGAACATGGAGTATATATTTATTTATATCTTCTTAGATTTCTTTCGTCAGAATTTTGTAGTATTTTGCATTTAGATCCTATATTTTGTTAAATTTATACCTAAATATTTCTCTTTTTTTGTGCAACTGTGAGTGACATTTTTTCTTCAAATTTCTCTTATTCAAATAAATATACCTAGGAATAAACCTAACCAAAGGGGTAAAAGACCTATCTTCTGAAAGGTCTTAAAACACTGATGAAAGGTCTATAAAACACTGATGAAAGAAATTGAAGAGGACACAAAGAAATGGAAAAATATTTCATGTTCATGGGATTGGGAGTATAATCATTGCTAAAATGTCTATACTACCCAAGGCAATCTATACATTTAACACAGTCCCTATCAAAATACCAACAGTATTTTTCACAGAGCTCAAACAAACAATCCTAAAATTTGTATGGAACCACAAAAGACACCGAATAGCCAAAGCAACCTTAAAAAAAAAAAAAAAAAAAACCACCTGGCGGCATCACAATTCTGCACTTCCAGTTATATTATAAAGTTGTAGTGATCAAGACAGTATGGTAATGGCACAAAAATAGAAACATAGATCAATAAAACAGAATACAAATGGGTCAGTTCAGGTTTTCTATTTCTTTCAGGTTCAGTTTTGGTAGTTTATATGTCTCTTGGAATGCATCCATTTCTTCCCAATTGTCAAATTTGTTGGCATATAGCTGCTCATAATACGTTCTTAAAACTGTTTGTATTTTTTTGGTGTTGGTTGTGATCTCTTTCATTTGTGATTTTAGTAATTTGGGTCCTTTCTCTTTTCTTTTTGGTAAGTCTGGCCAGGGGTTTATCAATCTTATTAATTCTTTCAAAGAACCAGCTCCTAGTTTCATTGATCTGTTCTACTGTTCTTTTGTTTTCTATTTCATTGATTTCTGCTCTGATATTTATTATTTCTCTTCTCCTGCTGGGTTTAGGCTTTCTTTGCTGTTCTTTCTCCAGCTCCTTTAGGTGTAGGGTTAGATTGTGTATTTGAGACCTTTCTTGTTTCTTGAGAAAGGCTTTATTGCTATATACTTTCCTCTCAGGACTGCCTTTGCTGCATCCCAAAGTTTTTGAACAGTTGTGTTTCATTTTCATTTGTTTCCATGAATTTTTTAAATTCTTCTTTAATTTCCTGGTTGACCCATTCATTCTTTAGTAGAATGCTCTTTTTCTTGTGGTTGAATTCTAGTTTCAAAGCACTGTGGTCTGAAAATATGCGGGGAATGATCCCAATCTTTTGGTACTGGCTGAGACCTGATCTGTAACCCAGGATGTGATCTATTCTGGAGAACGTTCCATGTGCACTAGAGAAGAATGTGTATTCTGTTGCTTTGGGATGGAATGTACTGAATATATCTGTGATGTCCATTTGGTCCAGTGTGTCATTTAAAGCTTTTATTTCCTTGTTGATCTTTTGCTTAGATGATCTTTCCATTTCACTGAGGGGGCTGTTAAAGTCTGCTACTATTATTGTATTATTGTCAATGTATTTCTTTGACTTTGTAATTAATTGGTTTATATAATTGGCTGCTCCCATGTTAGAGGCATAGATATGTAAAATTGTTAGATCTTCTTGTTGGATGACACTTTCAGTATGATATCGTGTCCTTCCTCATCTCTTTGGCTTAAAATCTAATTTATCTGATAGAAGAATTGCCACCCCAGCTTTCTTTTGATGTCCATTAGCATGGTAAATTGTTTTCCACCCCCTCATTTTAAATCTGGAGGTGTCTTTGGGTCTAAAATGAGTTTCTTGCAGACAGCATACTGATGGGCCTTATTTTTTTATCCATTCTGATACCCTGTGTCTTTTGATTGGGGCATTTAGCTCATTTACATTTAGGGTAACTATTGAAAGATATTAATTTAGTGCCATTGTATTGCCTGTAAGGTGACTGTTACTGTATATTGTCTCTCTTCCTTTCTGGTGTTACTTTTAGGCTCTCTCTTTGCTTAGAGAACCCCTTTCAATATTTCCTATAGAGCTGGTTTGATGTTTGCAAATTCTTTTAGTTTTGTTTGTCCTGGAAGCTTTTTATTTCTTTTTATTTCTCCTCCTATTTTTAATGACAGCCTGCCTTGATATAGTTTCTTGGCTGGGTATTTTTCTCATTTAGTGCTATGAATATATCATGCCAGTCCTTTCTGGCCTTCCAGGTCTCTGTGGATAGGTCTGCTGCCAATCTAATATTTCTACCATTGTTTATAGCAGCAATAGCAAAACTATAGAAAGAGCCTAGATGTCCATCAACAGATGAATGGATAAAGAAGAGGTGGTGTGTGTGTGTGTACACACACACACACACACACACACACACACACTGGAATACTATGCATCCATCAAGAAGGAAATCTCATTTGCAATGACGTAGATGAAACTAGAGGGTATTATGCTAAGCAAAATAAGTCAATCAGAGAAAGACAATTATCATATGATCTCACTGATATGAGGAATCTGAGAAATAAGACAGAGTATCATAGGGGAAGGGAGGGAAAAATGAAATAAGATGAAACCAGAGAGGGAGACAAACCATAAGAGACTCTTAATTTCAGGAAACAAACTGAAGGTTGCTGGAGGGGAGAGGGGGTGGGAGGGATGGGTGGCTAGGGAATGAACATTGGGGAAGGTATGTGGAATGGTGAGAAAATAAACAATAAATTAAAAAAAACAGAATAGAAAACCCAGAAATGAACCCATAATTATATGGACAATTAATCTTTGACAAATCAGGAAAGAATATCCAATGAGAAAAGAGTAGTCTCTTCAATGAATGGTGTTGGGAAATCTGGACAGCAACGTATAAAAATGAAACTGGACTACCATTCAAACTGGATCGAAGACCTAAATGTGAGAATTGAAGCCATAAAAATCCTAGGAGAGAACATAGTCAATAACTTCTTGACATCAGGCATAGCAACATGTTTCTAGATATGGCTCCTAAGGCTAGGGAAACAAAACCAAAAATAAACTACTGAGACTACATCAAAATTAAAAGCTTCCCCACAGTGAAACAAACAGTCAACAAAACTAAAAGGCAACCTATGGAATAGGAGTATTTGCAAATGACATATCTGATGAAGGGTTAGTATCCAAAATATATACAGAATTTATAATACTCAACACACAAAAAATGAATAATCCAATTAGAAAATGGACAGAACAAATGAATACACATTTTTCCAAAGAAGCCATACAGATGGCCAAAAGACACATGAAAATATGCTTAACATCACTTATCATCAAGGAAATGCAATTCAAAACTACAATGAGATATCACCTCACACCTGTCAGAATGGCTGAAATCAAGAACACAAGAAGCAACAGATGTTGGTAAGGATGTGGAGAAAGGGGAACCCTCTTACACTGTTGGTGAGAATGCAAATGGGTGCAGGCACTTTGGAAAAGAATATGGAGTTTCCTCAAAAAGTTAAAAATAGGGGCGCCTGGATGGCTCAGTCATTGGGTGTTTGCCTTTGGCTCAGGTCATGATTCCAGAGTCCAGAGATTGAACCCCGCATCAGTCTCCCTGTTCAGTGGGAAGCCTGCTTCTCCCTCTCCCACTTACCCTACTTGTGTTCCCTCTCTCGCTGTCTCTCTCTGTCAAATAAATAAATAAATAAATAAATAAATAAATCTTTTTTTAAAAAACATTAAAAATAGAACTAGCCTGCAACCTAGCAATTACACTACTAGGTATTTACCCTAAGAATGAAAAAATACTAATTCAAAGGGATACATGCACCCAGATATTTATAGCAGCATTATGTACAGGAGCCAAATTACGGCAACAGTTCATCCACCGAAGAAAGGGTAAAGAAGAGTTTACACACACACACACACACACACACACACACACACACACACACACACACACACACTGGAATATTACTCAGCCATCAAAAAAGAATGAAATGTTGCCATTTCATGGAGTTAGAGGGTATTATGCTAAGCGAAATCAGAGAAAGACAAATATCATATGATTTCACTCATATGTGGAATTTAAGAAACAAAATAAGCAAAGGGGAAAAAAAGAGAGAAAGGCATACCAAGAAACAGATTCATAAGTATAGAGAACAAACTGATGCTTACTAGAAGGGAGGTGGGTGGGAGTTGGGTTAAATAGGTGATAGGGATTAAGAAGTGCACTTGTGATGAGCATCAGGTGATGTATGGAATTGTTGAATTAGTATATTATACACCTGAAACTAATATTACACTGAATGGTAACTAACTGGAATTTAAATAAAAAACGAATTCCAATTGTTCATTGCAGGTATATATAGCAGTTGACTTTGTATTTTGACCTTTTATACTGCAACTCACTTATTAGTTCCATTAATTTTTTGTTTATTCTTTTAGATTTTCTAACTACCTGATCTTGTCATCTACAAATAAAGCAAATTTTATTTCTTCCTTTCCTATTTGTATACATTTTATTACTTTTTCTTTTCCTATAGAACTAGCTAGGACTTCCAGTATGATGTTGAATAGGAGCAGTAAAAAACTGTTTTGTTCCCACTTTTAGAGGGAAATTGTCCAGTCTCTCACCATTAAATATGATTGATGTTAGCTGTAGCATTTTTGTAGATATTCATGATTAGGTTGACGAAGTTCTTCTCTGTTCCTAGTTTGCTGAGACTTGATGTTCGATTTTATCAAATGTTTTTCTTCAGTATCAATTGATGTGATCATATGGTCTTTCTTCTTCAGCCTCTTGATGTGATGGCTTAGATTGATTGACTTTTAAATATTGAACCAGACTTGCATATCTGGAATAAATCCATGATCATGATGTATAATTTTATACATATATTTTGTATATATGTGTGTGCTTATAAATATATATTTGATTTGCTAATATTTTATCAAGGGTTTTTGCATCTATGTTCATGATAGGTACTGGCCTGTACTTTTCCTTTCTTGGTTAATGTCTTTATCTGGTTTTGATATAAGGGCAGTGCTAGACTCAAGAATATTTCAGGCTTTTGAAATATTTCCTTTGCTTGTGTTTTCTGGAAAAAATTATAAATAATAGGTATAATTTCTATCTTAAATATTTTATGAAGTAATCAGTGAACTCATTGGAGCTTTAACTTTCTGTTTTTTAAAGGGCTGTTAATTACTGATTCAAGTTTTTAAATGGATATAGGGCTATGCTGGTTATTTATCCACATGCATTTTGGTAGTTTGTGTCTTTAAGAAATTGGTCTGTTTCATGTAAGTTAATAAATTCGTGCCCATAGACCTGTTCATAACATTACTTTATTATCTTTTAAATGTCCAAGAAGTCAATAGGAATGAATCTTTTTTCATCTCTGATGTCATAATTTGTGTCTTCTCTCCCTTTTTTCTTGGTTGGCCTAGCTAGAGGTTTATCAATTTTATTGATTTTTTTTCAGAGAATTAGCTTTTGATTTCATGGATTTTTTCATTGCTTTATGTTTCACTCTCATTGATTTTTGCTCTGATTTTTATTTCTTTTTTTAGGCTTGTTTTAGATTTAAACTGTACTTCTTTCTCTAGCTTTCTATTGCAGAATTTTAAGTTATAGGTATTAAGAGTCCTCTTCTAATATGTGCATTTAATGCCATAAACTTCCTTCTAAGAACTATTTTCATTGTATCCCACATATTTTGATAAGTTGTATTTTTATTTTCATTTAGTTCAAAATATTTTTATAAATTTCTCTTGAGACTTCTTTGACCTATGGTTGTTTTAAAAGTGTGTTAATTTTCAGATATTTGGGAATTTTTTAAAGTATCTTCCTTGTATTGATTTCTACTTTAATTTCATTGTTTTCTGAGGACATATTTTGTATAAATTCTATTGTTTTAAATTTGTGAAGGTGTGTTTTATGCCCCAGGGTGTGGTTTATCTTGGTGAATGCTTCATGCGAATGTGAGAAGGGTGTAAATTCTGCTGCTGTTGTTGGATGGATTATTCTATAAATATCAATTAGATCAAGTTGATTGATAGTGCTGTTCAAATGACTACATCCTCATGATTTTCTGCCTGCTTGATCTATCACTTACTGACAGAGGGATGTTGAAATATCCAACTGCAATAGTAGATTTGTCTGTTTTCCTCATAGTTCTTAGTTTTTGCCTCATATATTTTGATGCTCTCTTCGTAGATGCATATTCATTTAAAATTGCCATGTCTTTTTGGAGAGTTGTCCCTTTTATAAATATGTAATGCCCCTCTTTATTCCTGACAATCATTCTTGCTTTCCAGTCTGCCTTTTCTGAAATTAACTTAGCCACTCCTGCTTTCTTTTGATTAATATCAATTTGGTACATCTTTTGCCATCCTTTTTCTCTTTTTCCTTTTTTTTAAAAGATTTTATGTATGTATGTATGTATTTGTTTATAGAGAGCTAGAGAGTACAAGCAGTGGTGGGGAGGGGGGCGAGTAGTGGCAGAGAGGAGAGAAGTAGGATCCCCACTAAGCAGGAAGCCCAACTCAGGGCTTGATCCCAGGATCCTGGGATCATGACCTGAGCCAAAGGCAGACACTTAACTAACTTAGCTACCCAAACACCCCATTTTGCCATCCCTTTTCATTTAGCTTGAATCTATAAAGACTCAAAAGATCAAGGTTCTAGCCAATTTGGTTTCTAGGGAGGGTTCTCTTTCTCTTTTGCAGATGGCCATCTTCTGTGTCCTCACACGGCCTTTCCTTGGTACATACACATGGAGGGGTGGGGAAGGACAGAGGGAGGGCATTCTGATGTCTCGTCTTACAGGACACTAATCCTCCTAGATCAAGGGCCCATGTTTATGACCTTATGACCTCGTCTAACCATAATTACCTTCCTTAGAGGCCCCATCTACAAATATAGCCATGCTAAGAGTTAAGGCATAAACCTATGAATTTTGGGGAAATACATTCATTCCATAACAAATACTTTAGGTATTTCATTCCATTCAGCTAGAGAGGACTGAGGGAAATGATCTTATCACAACTAAGATAACTGAGGTAAGACTCTGACAAAGTCTTTTCCCTGGACAGCAGACCTTTTTTACGTAGAAGGCTCTAGACAAACTTCACAATAATTATTCTTCCTCTTCCTCTTCCAGAATCACAAGGATATTTTTCTTAGATCTTCACTATGAGAATCTGGTAAATTGCTAGATAAAGAAGCCACAGAATTGTCTGGGTCTTCTGAAAGCTGTGGCACCCAGGAGTTTCTCACTCTAAAGCTCATCCACACTCAGCCTCCAGCAATTTTCCAAGTTTTCATTTAAATGTTCTCACCAGTTTATAGCCACAGCAACTTCTTCCCCAGATAAGCCAATGTCAACTGTATCCCTCTGGATGGCCCTCTCTCTTTGTATTTGGGAGTGACAGTTTGCCTTGAAACTTCAGTACTTTGATGGGTACGACAAATTCCTTGATTTCCAGTTTGTCTGTATTTTTCCTGTTGTAATAATGAGAATGTTGACTCCCAAGTTCTCTACATATCTAAGCTGAAACCAGAAGGGATGGTTTAATTGAAATCCCCATAGCTACTGCAGAGCTGGGACAAGTTTCACAGCATAGAAGAGATACCTCAGATTCCCATCTCTTCTGCAGCCTCTATCCTCTTTGAAATAAACAACTGGAAGCTGTAACAACTGTCTCATCAATCCTTTTGGGCTCATGTTCACAGGCAGATATTTGAGAAAGGGACCCTATTACCTTTCTTTTCTACTATGAAGGTTGTAACCCTGAGATTACAGAGGTGGTTGTTTATATGGGTCCTCAGCAAACAGCTTCTGTTACTCATTTTCTATTCCCTGTACTTCCCCACATAGGAGACTGGGTGAATTTATGTTTATATGATGTTCTCAGANCAGGCTCCCTGCCGAGCAGAGAGCCCGATGCGGGCCTCGATCCCAGGACGCTGAGATCATGACCTGAGCCGAAAGCAGAGGCTTTAACCCACTGAGCCACCCAGGCGCCCTCTCCTGTTGTTTAACAAGGCAGTTAGCCCCAAGCAGTGTTCTCTTCCCTCCAAATGGAGTCTGGGAAAACCTTGGCCTTGACTCTGACAGTGATAGGCACCTAATTCAAAACTGTTCTGGATTTTTCTTGTGCTTGGCAGCTGTTTTTATGGAGCAGAAATACATATTGATGCCTGCCTCTCATTAGCTTGTTCTTCACATATTCAAAAGTTACAAGGTCATTACCACAGAAGGTACAATCACATACAGTCACCTCATCTATAAAAGCAGTCTCCACAGAACACAGTCATGTGGGGCTTGATGTGTGTATTAGCTGAGGAGGGGCATTTGTTACTTACAAAAAGCCACAGGGATCACATAACAGAACCCAGACATAAAACCCAGACTCTCTGTGCTCTATATAAAATGGAAAGAAATCCATGAGAGAAAAATAGGATCTATCACTTATGTTCCACACTAAGTTGTCTGGGTGGTTTATGATCATTCATTAGTCATTCTTCACAGCACACTTTAGGAGAAAAAGGATTGGGTTCATTCAGGGGAAGGAGTATAAACTTTGAATCAGGCATTGTAGTCTTTTTGTACCTTTTCCATTCCACCCTGAAAAAAACCCTTGGATAGATGAAATCCTTAGATGGTGGGAGAACTCAGATTGAGAGAAAGATAGGAATTTTCTGCTCACAACTTGCATTTGATAATAGGAATTCTCCTTTAGAGGAATAAAGAAAGTGCACCTGATGATGGCCCATCGGACTTGAGGATGTCTTTTTTCAGGTCTCAGCAGTTATGTTTCTGATTTGGGCTCTGACAATTCTTTTCAGAGCTATACTGCTCCTGGCTTATTTACAGTTGTCCCCAGTGTATAAATTCTCTCTATGGACTCAGTTGAAAAAAATTGTCAAGGAGCGGAAAAGTCAAGAATTGGACAGTTATTTGGTTCATGAGAATATAGTAGAACATCCAGATCATTCATGTCGAGTTTTTTGCCTAAGCTGCTTTAGAAAATTATTTTGATTCTCCATTTTACTTTTCCTGGAAAAATATCATCCTGATACCTGTGAACAAGAGACTAATGCTGTGTGAGTGTCTGTGAGAGGTGCAAAATGTGCTCTGTGCTGAAGACCGACCTCAGAGTTAGCCATTTTAGGGAACTATGCTACTTATTTCCAAATTAGGTTAGATCTGAAGAACCAGTAAGTAACAGCTTCTTGGAAGAAGGCCAGGGGCAGAGCAAACTCTACAAGCTCTGGATTGAATCAAGGGCTTTATAAGTTGGATTTGGAATTTTTTAGGAAAGCAAAGGCCTGCCTATTTGAGGAACCTCCCTCCCCCAAGTTTGGTGTATGTTCTGACTCAAAAGCAAATTAACTCCTGTTAACTGTGGGCCTTTGAAATTTTCTCTTGACACCTCAGCCAGTCAGTTCATGCCTCCTGAGCAGAACACACAGCCCTCGGAAGGAGAGGCCTCAGCTTTTGAGTGGAGCAGCAATTCATTCAAAACACCAAGTCATTTCCTAGTTTTTCCAATTATTTCTTATGTGTTGGACTTATTTATTGCTTTTAAACCTGTATCCTGGGTCTTAATTTTTTTATTTAAATTCCAGTTAGTTACCATTCAGTGTAAAATTAGTTTCAGATATACAATTTAGTGATTCAACACATACATACATCACCCAGTGCTCATCAGAATAAGTGTACTCCCTAATCCCCATCACCTATTTCACCCATCCCCTCACCTACCTCCTCTCTGGTAACCAGCAGTTTGTTCTCTATAGTTGAGAGTCTGTTTCTTGGTTTGCCTCTTTCTTTTTTCCCCCTGTGATTGTTTGTTTTGTTCTTAAATTCCACATATGAGTGAAATCATTTGGAATTTGTCTTTCTCTGACTTATTTCCCTTACCACAGTACACTCTTGCTCCATCCACATTGTTCCAAACAGCAAGATTTCATTCTTTTGATGGCTGAATAATATTCCAGTGTGTGTGTGTGTGTGTATACAACCTTGTCTTTATCCATTCATCAGTTGATGGACATTTGGACTCTCTCCATAATAAGGCTATTATTGATAATGCTGCTATAAATATTGGAGTTCATGTATCCCTTTGAATCTGTATTTTTTTATTCTTTGCATAAATATCTAGCAGTGCAATTGCTGGATTATAGGCTAGTTCTATTTTTAACCTTTTGAGGAAACTCTGTAGTGTTTTCCAGAGTGCCTGCCCCCATTTACATTCCCAACAGTGTAAGAGGGTTCCCCTTTCTCCACATCCTCACCAACATCTGTTGTTTCTTGTGTTCTTGATTTTACTCATTCTGACATGTGTGAAGTGATATCTCATTGTAGTTTTGATTTGTATTTCCCTACTGATGAGTGATGTTGAGCATTTTTTTCATATGTCTTTTGGCCATCTGCATGTCTTCTGTGGAAAAATGTCTATTCATGTCTTCTGCCTATTTTTTAATTGGACTGTTTGTCTTTTGGGTGTTGACATTGGCTCTATCAACTTCTTACTAGATATATCTCCTTAGGTATGGGAAACAAAAGCAAAAATAAACTTTTGGGACTTAATCAAAATAAAAAATTTCTTTGCAGCAAATGAAACAATCAACAAAACAAAGAGGCAAAATAGTATCCAAAATACGTTATTTTTTTTTAGTTGGAATAAAAATAGTCCAATAATAGTAATGATATTGTGGAGAGTTGTAAGATTTAAATGGGGTGGTGAAGCAGTGTTTTTACTTGTGCATAATAAGTGCTCAGTAAGCATTTAAAACAATCATAATCCCATCATTGTTGTCAGAATTGTAGTTGCCATCTTAGATGAACTGCCTTATGAAAATATTGGATGAGTTATGCTAGTTTGGGAGTACTAGTTAGTTCAAATCCAGAACAAATTGAGAAGTTGGCATTTTGGTTACCTTTCCTCCCTCCTTACTGAAGATCTTTCCCTTTTACCTTCTGTCTCTCTCAAAAAGGAGAATAACCCTGATAAATTGTCTATAACTTATTATAATTAATTTAAGTAAAAATCCTCCTAAGCATTTTGAATTAGAAAGAAAAAGCTGATTTTTACAGAGGCCCTCCCCCAACTTCTCTCCCTTCCTCGAACTCTTGTCTTTCCTTCCCCTAAACACACACTGTCCAGAAGACAGGTTTGAAGTTAAATTTTTGTTGAAGTCCCATAGACTCATTAATTTCTATAACCTTGAAGTAAGTTTAAATAAAAACACATTCCTACTAAAATTATCCTTTATCAACACTAAGCCTATTTTTAAAAAATTAGAAAAATGTTGACTAAACACTGTATATTAAACATGAAAACAGCTTCGGAATTCAGCTTTTTTATGGAAATTGATCTATCTTTGCATTTCTGTACCTCTTTGACCCTGTCAACATTGAAAATAAAAGAGCCAGTTTATGAGCAAAATTAGTTTATTCGAAAGTAACTATATAGTAAAAGAACTGTAACTCAGGACATGCAAACCATGGCAAAGCATAGGTAAATCCAGGGAACAGAGGAGAAGAATATTATTTTATAGAGGAAAGAAGGCAATTGGGAGGAGCTATTTGAAACAAAATTTCATCAGAGAAGAGCAAGAGTTCAAATTTGTAACAACTTTTCATTAGCTAAGTTGCATCGATTCTTATTGGCTTGGTTATTGATGGGCAAGGAGAAAATCTTCCTTCCTCCCGTCAGGTTATGTAAAGTAAGCTTCCATGAGTAGCACCTGGGAGAGTACCCCCTTCAGGACTTCCCAACTCCATTTTAAATGAGTTTTCCTTTATTAATTTTTACAGCCTTTAAAATCTTAAATGTTAGAGCCACTCAAAGGCAATCACCATGCCATCTTATCTGAAAAAGTAAAATTTATGGATGTAAAATTATTCCTTAGTTGAATTAACATTGGATGACAAAACAAGGAGCATATTAGAAGTTGCATATGCTCTTTTGAGACTTGAAAATATTGTTTTGATGATTTGAAAAGAAAAGAATGCTTTGGAAGTTGTTCCTAACTAGACAGACATTTATCTAATTTAATTTATAGCTAAAGGATTTTAAATGACCCTAAAGTTTCTTCAAATTGGGGAAAGTTTCTGTTTTGTTGCTAAAATACACACATCTTTACAAAGCCATGTGCTAAATAAACACAGGCTTCTCTGGAAGAAGTCAGCAGTGGTTGTTGAAATTTGAAATATATTTCTGGACACTTTTCAATGTGAGAATATCTAAATTTTTCTATTAAGGATAAGAATTTTGTGACACAGTTCCCCCTATAAATATATTGCTTACTATATTGATATCATCCATCCCGAATTACAGATTAGTTCATTCAAATCATTTATTCCTCCATGAAGTTGAGACCCTTATAACAAGAAATTTATTATTCTATTGAGTTGTTGTCCCAGTTCACTGTTCTTTTGGGCATTGAGGACTTACTGACAGACTCCTGCCTTGGCTCTTAGTGGGATCAAGTTCCAGCTTTGTTGATGAGTAAATACTCTCTCAGACACTTGGGGCAAAGTCTCCTTTCAATGCTGATAAAGATGACAAACCAGATTCTTTTCCTTAAAATATAAGACAGAGTATAGTAGATTAAACACAATGTAATATGGCTCAAAATGAGGACAGTCCATCCTTCACTGCTCCTTTACTAAATTTGTCCACAGGATGCCCTAGGATTTAGGGTGTCTGTGTATGGAAACATGGTTGAGGCCAAGATCTATTATTTAAGTTATCTTAGTTTTTATGACTTGCCTCCACAAGGAGATTTTGAAGTCATTAGTTTAGTGACATCTTGAACCATGGAAGAGTCCATTATTGGTTACCGGTTGTTAGTTACTGGCTATTGGCTTATATAACAGGTGGGAAAGAGTGACAAACATGTAGAAAAGGTGAATGTAACCATCTATTCTCTTCCCATCTCGTGTGCTGAAACATGAGCCCTTGAATGCCTGATTTCAGGCATGCTAAGGAAGTGACAATGTTTGCCCTCTTCATACAACCTCAAGTAGCCTCAACCACTTGCCCCACGTGTTGTATTTAAAATGATCATTTTTGATGTATCCCATGATGTGAAAATGTTAGGGAGGATTGCTCTTAATCAGTGGTTCTCAACATTTAGCATACATCAAAATCACTTGGAGGGCTTAATAAAACAGATTTCTGCTCTTCTCTCAGAGGTTCAGATTCAGTAACTCAGGGGCCTGAGAATTTGCATTTCTAATAAGTGTCCAAGTGGTGCTGTTGCTGCTGGTCTAGTAATGTGTTTTGAGAACCACTACTCCAGATGTTCTTAGAAACAAATAAAAAATCCAGTGGAATGAAAGGAAGAGGAGTGTCAAAGAATCTCAGTCATGCCTTGCCTTATCTTGGATTGCTAGCTGGATATGAAAAGGAGAGGTTGCTGTTAAATGATTTTTTTTTCAAATCTCCAATTCTGTGAATTTTGTGCAGTTTGTGATATCTCCAATTCCTGCATTTCTCCATCAATTTTTCCATATCCTTATTTTGGAAATCTATTTTCCATTCTTAAACACACAGCTTAGGACTCATTCTGACTCAAGTGCATATTACACCACTCATCATTGTTCAAAATTGAATCAGTTTAAACTCAAATCTTCTGTAATCATAAGTAGGCTGACCCATCATCCCAGTTTGCCCAGGACTATAGAACACAGGACTTTCATTGCTGTAGTTAAGAAAGTTCTGGGCAGGCCAGAATCAGTTGGCCACCTTACTTAGCGGTCTGGCCAAACTTTGGTCAGGTCTAAAGGTAATAAGAATGTATCTTTGTTGGGCGCCTGGGTGGCTCAGTGGGTTAATGCCTCTGCTTTCGGCTCAGGTCATGATCTCAGGGTCCTGGGATCGAGGCCCGCATTGGGCTCCCTGCTCAGCGGGGAACCTGCTTCCCCCTCTCTCTCTCTGCCTGCCTCTCTGCCTCCTTGTGATCTCTCTCCCTCTGTGAAATAAATAAATAAAATCTTTAAAAAAAAAAAAAGAATGTATCTTTGTCATCTAAATCACTTAAGTAATACCCATATTAGGAATGTACCATATTCTCTTTATTCTCTAGATACAATTGAATAAATAAATGTAACAAACATCCTTTTCTCTAACATACCTTACCATTATATTGTACTCATATTAAAAATATTTATTTTCTATGGCCTTTACCAGATCATTAGAATCATTTAAGAAGGAAAATGGTTTTTATGCTGCAGATCTCCTGTATATCTGGTGGGAAGAATATCTTTGGATTTATACAGTTTTTAAAAGACAGATTTGAAACACTAAATTAACCCTGACCTATAGCCAAAATTGGCTCTTAAAACTCACATGTTTGGAGGTAAACAAAACCATTTATTTCTGAAGGCTTTCCATCTCATCTCTCCTGGGAGATTAATTCCATGAACTTTGCTAAAATAGTATGATTTGCCAGCAGCAGGAAAAGTGTAACAAATTAATTATAGATGTATGTTAAATTACTTTCATTACCATCTCTGGTTTAGGGATAGGCTCATGTGACTGGAATGACAGATCAAAGTCTTTCCATCCATCCCTATAGCAAGAGCTACTTTTGTTCTGCTTATAATGCAGTTCTAAGATAAGGGAAGAAGCAAGCTCTGATGCAAAGAGCTGTTCACAGATTCCTGAGGAAGGAATATGTCTGGTTCAGTGTGAGGTATGCAAGTATACATGTAGATATAATCTAGATTGTCATGGGTTCCACTAGCTTCAGGTTTCAGAGATCACATAAATAGTAAGACTTTTGCCAACTTCAGCCCCTCAGTTTTCAGCCCTCACTGCTCACACTGAAATTGGTGGAAAGCCTTGGGATTTCTCACGTTTCTCACAAGTTGCTCCCCAGCTCTACTGCCAAGCCCTCCTGCTTGTTCCTACTAGCTGGTAGTTGGTCTGGGCCTCAGGGATTCATGGCACTTCCTAACCAAAGAAACTTTAGCTCTTTACAGCGAAGTTAAGGCTACAACTCATGGAAGACATGAATCTTACCTCAGCCACTGTGTGAGACCCCAAGCAGCTTAATATACTTCAACCTCAGTTTTCAGAGGCAGAATAAACAAATCAACAATGGCCAGGTCATATCTAAAAATAGAAGTCCAGTCTACAATCTGCAGCAACCAGTCCAGGAAGCCAACCCCCAATTTCTATAGCAATCAGCCCAAAACAGTCAGTACTTAGTCAATGACTGATAGCTTCTTTAATATGTGTGCCTGCTTCCAACTTAGGGTCAGAAATAGAAAGCTAAATATGCTCCCCTAAACCAATCCTATAAGATGCCCTGCTTCTACCCTGCCCGTCTCCAGTTTCCCCATGCCAACAGCCTCCAAGTAGTGCACACTGGAAGCCTTCCCTTTTCTACCTCAAAGCTTTCCACTTCTCTGCCTGCCCTCCAGTATCTGTTAAATGCAAGTGATGGTGGCTTCTCTCCTATCTATAGCAACCTCTGAATAAATAGTCTTTGCTTTTTCTCACTTGGGTGGGTCTTTGTTTCTAGATTTTTCTTCTATAAAGGAGGGATTTGGAAGAAAAAAAAAAAGAGAGAGCCAAAAGGGGTCTAGGGATCATTAGCAGAGCATCTGTAACACTCAGAGAGCTAGACAGGTTACTTGCCATCTCTTAAGAAGCTTGGAGGAAGGCACATCTGTGCCCCACTCCCTGATTATTTATCTGTTTTGTAAACAGCTAGTCTTATGTCAGCTTAGACAGGAGACAGTTAAAACAAGATTTTAAAACTGGAGACTGACACAACACCAAAAAAGAAAAACAAAAAACAAAAACCACCAAAAAACAAACAAACAAAAACAACTATATAACCCAATTTAAAAATGGGAATAGGACCTGCATACAAATTTTTCCAAAGAAGACATACAGCTGGCCAACAGATACATGAAAAGATGCTCAATACCACTAATCATCAGGGAAATGCAAATGAAAACCACAATGAGATATCAGCTCATACCTATCAGAATGGCTAAATATCAAAATGACAAATAACATTTTTGTGAAGAGACAAAGACTGAGTTGTGTGGGCGCACTGTAGACCTCGAACAGCAGTTGGCTTCTCCACATAGAACCCAGGAGTAGGAGATTCAGAATTGAATCTCTTCTCCCTTCCCCCTCCTCTTACAATCACTTGAAATATATAAGTTAATGGAACTTTGTTTGAGTTTCTGGCTTTGTGAGGAACCTTATCATCAAAGAAAATGGCCAGCGATGTTACCAACAAGAGAGATCCTCACTCCACAAATTCCTGTGTATTCACTGGGATTCTTAATACTCTTGTGGTCAAGAAATCTGATGTGGAGGCAATCTTCTCAAAATATGGCAAAATGGTGGGTTGCTCTGTTCATAAAGGATTTGCCTTTGTTCAGTATGCTAATGAAAGAAATGCCCAGGCTACTGTGGCAGGAGAGGATGGCAGAATGATTGCTGGCCAGGTTTTAGATTTTAATCTGGCTGCAGAGCCAAAGGTGAACTGAGGAAAGGTATGAAATGATCTGCAGCAGAGATGTACGGGTCAGTACCAGAACACCCTTCTCCGTCCCCTTTACTCAACTCCTGTTTTGACTTGGACAATGACTTTCAACGAGGTTATTATGACAGGATGTATAGTTACCCAGCATGTATTCCTCCCCCTCCTCCTCCTCCTATTGTTTGGGCTGTAATTCCTTCAAGACGCCAACTTATATCAGGAAACATGTCATGAAGGGGCAAAAGTGGCTTCAATTCTAAGAGTGGATAGCGAGGATTTTCTTCCAAGTCCGGAAAGTTGAAAGGCGATGACCTTCAGACCATTAAGAAGGAGTTGACCCAGATAAAACAAAAAGTGAATTCTTTACTGGAAAGCCTGGAAAAAACTGAGAAAAAAACAGAGAAAACAAGGAGAGATGAAGAATAATAAGTCAGAAGAGGAACAGAGCAGCAGCTCCCTGAAGAAGAGGAGACTAATGTGAAGATGGAGTCTGAGGGGCGTGGAGATGACTCTGCTGAGGAGCGGGAGCTACTGGATGATGATGATAGTGAAGATCAGAGGGATGACCAGCTGGAGTTGGTCAATGATGATGAAAAAGAGGCTGAGGAAGGAGAGGATGACAGAGACAGCGCCAATGGCGAGGATGACTCTTAAGTACATACTGGGGTTTAGAAATCTTGTTCCATTTTTCTTTTACCTAGGCGCTTGTCTAAGATCAAAATTTTCACCAGATCCTCTCCCCTAGTATCTTCTTCAGCACATGCTTACTGTTCTCCCCATCCTTGTCCTTCCCATGTTTATTAATTCATATTGCCCACCGCCTAGTCCCATTTTCACTTCCTTTGATACTCCTAGTAGTTATATTAAGTCTTACCCTGTAATTTTTGCTTTTAATTTTGATACCTCTTTATGACTAAACAACAAAAAGGATGTGTGGTTTTTATCAACTCACTCCAAAATAATTTCTTGTTATGCAGGGAGTACAGTTCTTTCTATTCATACATGAACCCAGTAGTTGCTTCTCTAACTGCAAATCAGTCACATTAGTTGAGTAGCATCTGAGAGCAGCTTTGAGTTAGAGATATGTGTGTTATACCCTACATAAGAGTGCTATGTGGGGCTGTTCAACACAAGTGTAACAATGTATTTTTGTGAGTGAGAGTTGGCATGTCAAATGCATCCTCTAGAAAAATAATTACTGTAATAGTCTTAAGATTTGTTTTCTAAAGTTGATACTGTGGGTTATTTTTGTGAACATCCAGATGTTTGGGACCCTTTTTTCTCAAAATAAACAAGTCCTTATTAAACCAGGAATTTGGAGGGCAAATAACAAGTATTGGTGAAGACTTGGAGAAAAGGGAATCCTTATGCATTCTTGGGAATGTAAATTGGTACAACCACTGTGGAAAACAGTATAGAGCTTCCTCAAAAAGTTAAAAATAGAAACACTATATGATCCAGTAATTCCACTGTTGGGTATTTACCTAAAAAAATTAAAACACTAATTAAAAAAAATATATGTACTCCTATGTTTATTGTAGCATTATTTATAGTAGCCAAGATAAGGAAGGAACTTAAGTGTACACAGAAAGAGGAATGGATAAGGAAGATGTGAGATATAGAGTTAGATAGATAGAGATATATCTATAACTTAAATGTATATGTTTATATATATATAAAATAGAATATCACTTGCCATAAAAAGAGGATGAGAACTTGCCATTTGCAACAACAACATGGATGGACCTAGAGGGTATTATGCTAAGTGAGATAAGTTAGACTGAGAAAGAAAAATACCATATGATTTCACTCATATGTGCAATCTAAAACAAAACAAAACAAAACAAAACAAATGAATAAACAAACAAAAGGCAGAATCAGACCTATAAATGCAAAGAACACACTGATGGTTGCCAGAGGGGAGGAGTGGGATGAATGGGCAAGATGACTAAAGGGGAGTGGGAGATACAGGCTTTCAGTTACTGAGAGAAGAAGTTACAGGAATAAAGGGTATAGGGAATATAGTCAATGATATTGTAATAGTGTTGTATGGTGACCGATAGTAGTAGCTATACTTATGGTGAGCACTGAATAGCTATAGAGAAGTTGAATCACTGCGTTATTCACTTGAAACTAATGTAACATGGTGTTATCAGTTATACTCAAAAAAATTAAAGAAAAAAAACTGGAAATAAATTATTTGCATCTCTACAGAACAAAATCTACATAGTAACCTGTGCCCCTCCAGAGTTAAAAAATAGCCCAGTGAATAGAAAATCAAACCCAACAGGTCACTAAAGGAACATCTAGTAATCCTTTTGCTCATTTCTAAGTTTCAGATATTTTCTGACAAAGCCCTGGTGCACATGAGAAAGCCGGAGGTTTGGAGAGGTTCTCCAACTGGCTCAAAGTCACAGGGCTCTTTGGTGATAACACTCAAGTAAGAACTAGTAATTCTCGACCCTGAAGTCTCTGTGAAAGAATAGAATAGAAATCACTTCTGCCTCACCACATCTTTTTCCACACATAGGGTATAACTGGTGTCTGTCTCTTGCAGACAATCCACAGAGACAGCATCTTCTACTTCCGTCTGCCTGTAGGCATGTTTGGCTCACTCAGGAGGATGGCTGGAAAGATGTGAAAGTTCACATCTGGGATGAGCCTCAGGCAATGACAGAGAAGTATTGACGAATAACTACGATTCATACCAAGCTTCCCTGTCCTTAATGAGATATTTGTGAGAGATGTACCACAGTCTCTCAGAGAGTCTCCAGCAAGAATGATGTCTGGTTTCCCTCAAAAGTAGCCTGACCATTAACATCCACTCCATTGGCTTTCATCCCTCTTCTGTCTTACTCACCAGTCCCTCACCATGTGTCCTGGGATTACCTCCCAAATAGGTTACTTGCAGCCAAATCCTGGCTCAGGGTTTGCTTTAGGAGGAACCTAAAAACCAAGATAGATAGGGAGCCTGGTTTTAGAAATAATTCAACATTGCAGATCCACTCATCAGAACATCCATTATCTATAATGGTTTGAATAAAATGCAGACATTATAATCAGATAATAAAATGACATGTTTCAGAGAATACAATTCATCAGGAAAGATTCTTTTTAATAAATCATTTGTCATTAAATTACATAGCTTTCCTTATGAGGGTTTTAGAGCCATAATTACAAATTTGTGTGTGTGTATATGTGTGTGTACTCAAATCCTTTAATCCTGCATACATATTCAAAATAGATTGGAGAAATTTAATTAACCTTTGATGATTGTACATTTCACTCACATTTTAAAAGAAAATACTTTAGAATTTTAATACAAAAGATAGTAAAATCACAATTTCAAAGACAACATAAAATACCTTATGAATACCTTAATACACAAAGCTTCAGAAATAAACATAGATAGCTCTGAAATCATACAGAAAGAGAGTAGAAAGCAGAGATGAAAAAAGTACTTAATTACTGAAATGACATAATTACACTCTCAGAAATAGATCTTCAAGCAAAATATCGATAATGGTGAATGATAGTGTATTAGTACCAGCTAAGAATCTGGGAGTTCTCCAAATGTCTCATGTGAGAATTGGTTGTCTCATGTTTGCAAATTCACTCAACCTCATTGAGGTGCCTCATATATGTCTAATATGCAGTCCTTCCCCCAACATCAGTTACTGTCCAATGATCAAATATTGAAACAAATTAGGAAGTATATGTTCACTTGTATGGATGTATATGTATGAAAATTGTAATGTGTTTGTATATCTTAATTACAAAATATACCCAGTTAAGAAAGCACATAAACATTTAGAAAAAAACCAATGACCCCATAAATATACTCCAGAAATTAATCTTTCAGCATATATAACCCATATTTATTATGTTTTTAAATAAAACACATTTATATATGTAAATGCACATACAGAATAAAATTTGGCTCAAAATGTATTAACTATTTGATATCCTGAGTTTTTCACTTATTATGAATATTTTTCCATGTCATAAAATATTTATTGAAAACAGGCTATGGTTGACTTCTAACTATCTCACTATATTTATATCCCACAATTTATTAAATTTCTCCTATCATTAGACATTTACATTGTTTGCAGATATTTGCCGTTATAAATAAGGCTGCAATTAGCATCTTTATTTATTGTCTTTGTCTCTTGATTAGTTTCTTGTAATCAATTACTACAAGTAGAATTTTCTGAGACATGATGATGACACATTACTAAATTATTCATCTGTATAACTTACATATTCTTGTAAGTAGTATGTAATAGTTATTATTTAATCTTATCCTTAACTTTGTATATTAACGTTTTTTAATTTTTTTCACTTTGATACATGAAGAGACTCAATTCTTAAATTTAGATAAATTTGCTTATTACTGAATATTTATTTATGTCATTTACCCCCTTTATAATTTTAAGGGTTCTATATGTTTTCACAGTATTATTCCTTTGTCTTCATTTAATAAGTATTTATTGAGCATTTACTTATACTAATTTTATGGTAGGCCCAGGAGACAGGATATTGAACAAAATAGTAGTAACTTTTTTTCTCATAAAGCTTGCAGTCTATAGGAAGTGGACAGTTGAACAGATGGGTTTAGAGGAGGAGCACAAGGTGTTATGGAAACTTAAAGGATTAGCACTGCAGGAGAGTAAATATAGCAGGACTGACACTGGTTATCCTTAAAACTCCTGCTTACCAGGTTGGCCCTTGGATTTCATGAGTTCCAACCATTCTCTGATAAGAATGGCTTACTGTACCTGAACCACTTGTACACATAATGTGATGGATGCTGAACACTTGCTTTCTTCCTGGGAGTCTGAAATCTTGGCACATGCCAGACAGAGGCTGCCCACATGGGCAGTCCCAGGAAAAACTCTGGACACTTAGTCTCTAATAAGCTTTCCTGGTAGGTTACAGTTCACATGGATTGTCACAACTTTTTGGTGGGAGAGTTAAGCATGTCCTATGTGACTCCACTAAGAGAAGACCCTTGAAAGACCTTGTTTCGTCTAGACTTCACTCTAGGAAACTTTTGCCTTTGTTGATTTTGATTTCTAACTTTTTGCTGTAATAAATCTTAGGTTCAAAGCACAGAACCTTGCAATTCTCTTGCAGACCATGGACATAACCACCTAAAAAGTAACACTACTCTACCCCTTCCTCGCAAAACTTAAAAGCAAGATCTGAAAGGATTACACCATGTCAAGGAACTTAACCATGTCTCAAAACAAAGCTGAAGGATAATTTTACAGGGGGAAAACCAAGACTAGGCACCCAACTAGCTAAAATTCCCAGTGTCTGGTGTCCAATCAAAACATACCAAGCTTGTTATGTTGAGGAGGAGAATATAACTCATAATGATGAGAAGAATCATTGAAAACTCATCTAGAAATGACACAAATGGTATGCTAATAGACAAGGACAGTAGAGCAGTTATTTAACCAGTCCATATATACAAGAAAGTGGAGAAAAGGTTGAATATATAAAGTAGAGACTTATTAAGAAAAAAAAGGACCCAAACCAAACTACTAGAGATGAAAACTACAATGTCTGAGATGAAAAATACATGTAATAGGAAAATAATTACAAATTGGACATTGCAGAGGAAGAGATTAGTGAATTTGGAAACATAGCAATAGAAACTACCCAAAATAAATTAGAGAGATAAACAGCTATAAAAACTGAAAGAGGTATAAGTGAACTGTAGGAAATTTCAGTCAACCAAAATATGTATAAACAGAGTCCCCAAAAGGAGAGAATAGGAAAGATAAGACCAAAAAAAAAAAGCATATAGAATGTTTATTTTTACTTTTAATTAAAGTATAATTGAAATATGTTAGTGTCAGGTGTACAACATAGTGATTCAACAACCATATACATTATGAAATGCTCACCACAATAAGTATAGTTACCATCTGTCACTATACAACATTATTATATTATTGACTGTATTCCCTATGCTTTACTTTTCATCTCCATGATTTATTTATTTTATAACTGACAGTTTGTACCTCTCGATCCTTTTCAACTGTTTCATCCACCCCCCTCTCCCACATCTCTCCCCCTATTCCACCATGTTTCCTCTGCCCATTTGAAAAATTTTGAAAATGCACAAAGTGCCACAAGAGCGAAGTATGGAGGAGACAGCTACCCATGAGCAACCTTTGGCCAGTGAGAGCTGGGATTAACAGAACCATTAGTAATATCCCTCTTAATTCCTTTTTCCCTTGGACTGTTCTGGAATACCTGTATTCTGTACAGCCTTTTAAGAGGTAACCTGCTTGGGCAAGTGACTATGTCTGTTTCTATCCAGTGAAGAAATGGATAGCTGATTGATGCACCATGCTGTATTTTCTTTCCATCCTTCCTTGACCCACATTTCTTTTCCCCCACTCCCACTGCCCTGGGATTGCATGTTCCTGTAAAGCATTAGCATTTAAATATCACTCCAAGCTTCAGTTTTAAGGGACTCCCAACTAAGACAGTGCAATTCAGGAAAGGAAAATATCACATAGGATAAGATGACAATGAGATAGACAATTGAAGACCTAACAAGAATGGAGAATGTTGATGTGCTATGGAAAGTGGGCATGGAATAAGAATATAAATAGGCCTGTTGGGGAAAATATACCAGCTGTCTGAGGTCAGCAACCATAAACCCATATTGGCCCCAGTCTGCACAGCTCTGTCCATCTAGCACTTCTCAGTAATCTGGGTATGTCGGTGGTGCACTCTGGGACTCGTCCAAATGTGGATGGAGTTTTGGTAAGTCAGATGTAAGGGAAGACGAAGAGGTCAAGGAGGTTAAGGACATTAGCAAAGTAGTGATTGAAGAGAGACACATTCTAAGCTAAACAGTGAATAGCAAAAAACAATTAAGGTGGCTGGAAGAGGAGTCAGAAAGAATTGCAGGTTTTAGTATGGAACAAAGAACTGAACGCTCAGGAAGAATGGGGTGACCTAGAAGATGCTGTGTTCTGAACGTAGACTGTCTGCACTGACAGGGCCAGATGTGGGAGAATGTCACTGACACATGTAAGAGTGTGGTTATACATGGGTCACTGAAGTAGTGTCAAAACAGTCCCGTCAAAAGTCACTATGTAAAGCAATACCAGTAAAGCAAGAACTAGAAAACTGGAACCAACTCTTTAGAACATTTGATTGATCTTTTTCATCTCCGTTCATATTCTTTAACTGTACTTCTTGTTTGTTTGGGTTTTTTTGACTCAATATTGACCACTTTTCTTCAGAAATTTTCCTTCACTTGCCTGAGTTCAGAAGAACAAAAAATATGTTTTTAGTAAATAAAAGGTGAAATGAGTGGAAGGAGGGACAAAAAAAGAAGACCCTAGTTGGCAGGGATGGGAGGGATGGGAAAAGGCAGGTACAAGTGAACAACTCACTCCCCTTGTCTTGGTCTGACTTCCCTCATATGTAAAATCAAAATACTACTACTTATCCCATGAAGTTGTTTGAGGATTAAATTAAGCAAATGAAATTAAGTATGTAACATTTGACCTAAGAACTTAACATAATTTCCCATATTGACATGGGTCTAAACCACATTCTATTAGTATTGTCATAAACAATTTAATTTTAAAGATAGATTATAAATGGGTATTACTGAAGTATGGAAAGAGTAATTTTTTAAAATAACCTAATCACAGGAACTGTTTTCTGGGGTACTATCAAAAAAGGTGTCAGGTTTAGCTAGTAACTACTTCTTAGACTATTTTATTTGGTAACTCCCTTCCTGCAAGTAACAGCAACCAGTTTGAACTTCTTACTTACCAGAGTCTGGTGAGGTAGGTAACCAATGCCTGGAGATTTTCGGCTTGGAGATTCCTGATTACCTGTTTACAAAAACCAAAACGACGACAACAACAAGACCCACTAAAATGTAAATGATGTTATTAAATTCAAAGGTTATAGGTTAAAGCCTTCGTTTCCAGTGAAGAGAAAATAAATGATCTAAATACTGAGGCTAACTAAGCCTTGCCAAAGCAGGGTGAGCAGACATGGCGGTAGAGGCGTGATCAAAGGAAATGACTGACGTTCAACTCTACTTCTGACCTTTATTTCCACGTACTTGGAAGGATTTCTCCACCTCAAAATACAGCCTACTTCTCGCTGCCTATCTCCAAGGTTTTGTAGATGCCCAAGTGAAATATTCCATGTACAATTTGAATTTTATAAGTACTCCACAAAAAGGAGATATCATTCATCAGGGGCAACCTGGCCAGCTGGCTTATGTTTTTCAGTTACATTTGGGCTTTCAGCTGTTGCTTGGCAGGAGCCATCTCCCCCACTTTTTTTTTTAATCATTCCCTAAAACATTCTAGTTTACCAGATGGTTTTCTTTACAATGGAAAGCCCATTGTTTGCTGTTAACTGGAGTCATTGTTTTCCCAGAGTAAAAAAAAAGAAAAGAAAAAAAGTACATACTGAATACAAAATGGACCAGCTTCTTTCATAAGGTAGAAAGTTTATTTAATATAAAATGAGCATCAAACCTGGCACATTCAATTGCGTACAGAAGACCCAGGGATTTACTTGAAAAAGAGCCAAGTGCATTTAAAATTCTTATTACCCAGCAATGGGCAGTTCTGGGTTACATGCATATTAATCAACAGGGACTGCTGGGAACCCAGATGTGCAGGTGTTTTTCCTACATAAATGTGCATGTAAAAATGATTTGCATATTCAATTTCTCATGACAACCCATTGGATCAGCCGGTAGTTGGGTGATTTCCTGAAAACCTCAACTGAGAGTCTTCATTTATTTAGGTCCATAGGAAAAAAAAAATAGAAATAGGAAAACAGCCTCAAAAATATAAAGAAATTCTTGGTTTCTTTGAAAAACACTGGGGCCATGTTAATTATACACAAAGTCTGTGGCACATAGGATAATAAAAATAATCATGATGATACAAATATACATTAAGGAAAAACTAAACAGCTGAGTAAGCTTTATAAACTGTGGATAAAATAGGAGCATGAAACTCAAGGTAAAAATGGTGGCAAGTGATTTTTGATCTAAATAGTTGTAGAAATTCCCATTGAACATGGATAGACCAAGAAATTATACCCAGGATTCTCACTGAAAACCATTTACTATCAAATGCACATCACACTCAAAAACTGTAAGATTGAATAAGTAACATGAAAGATGATAGCTAATGGATTCTTAATCCATTGTCTGGTTGTTGGGGGCTCTGGAATACATTCTTAATACTCTCTTATAGTGTGTGTGTGTGTGTGTGTGTAATGACCAATAAGATCATTGATTTCTTTCTCGAAAAAATGAAAAAACTTAGACTTGTCATGATGAGCACTGAACAATGTTTAGAATTGTTGAATAGACTATATTGTACACCAGAAACTAATATAACACTGTATGTTAACTATACTGGAATTAAAATTTAAAACCTAATAAAGAAAAGTGAAAAAACAACTAAACTGTGGGAAAGAGACTCTTGTCAATCAAGGCATCTGTTCCACAGTTTGATCTCCTTGACAAATTCTAGAATTTTGGCTATGATGTGATGGATTTAGGTATTGGAGATATAAATATCCTCCTGAGATATGCTCTTGAGCTTACTACATGAAATCCAGGAAATAAACCCGATTGCCTTTTTCAAATAGTGTTTTGTCTCATTCTCTAGCCAAAATCTCACATAATTGAGAAGAAGCCATCCCCAAAGAGTGCATACTATATGACAATCTGAGAAAAAACAAAACTAGGGTCAGTAAAAAGATCAGTAATTGTCAGGAACTGGGGATGAAAGGGATATACTGAATACAAAGAAGCATAGGGAACGTGGGGAGTGGTAGAAGTGTTCCCTACCATGGTTACAGTGACAGTCATATGGTATGCAAATTATACCTCAATAAACATAACTTAAAAAATCACATAAGCAGTTTTGCCATGGATAATTGGAGTGATTTAATGTGGGAAAAGAGTCTTGAACTCATTGCCATTTCTTCCCCCACTGAACATGTGTCCATTCAGTGGCCATAATTTAATATCCACAATTATATTAGTCATCAGTGCTGAATCAAGATCAGGAGGCACATTTGTGAATGTCATTTCCTCTGTGAATGCAGCAGTGTGCAGGTCAGTGTCCTTTCCTTCCCTGAGCTGGCCCTTTGGGCTTCCAGCGTTGCCCTGTTCCATCAGCACTGACCACCAGGGACCTTTTCCAAGTCTACATCTGGCAAGCGAAATGAGCACTGGCTAAATGACGAATCTCTTCTTATATGGCATGGGTGGCAGGTGGAAAGCAGAATAAAAAGTCATTGAGCACTCCCTCATCCTACAGGCACTAGGTATGTGTTCACAGAGGAGATTTCTATTTTGCATTTTAACAGTTTCATCCAACTTAGTATACATACATGTGTCATTGCTCTTCCACATTGCACATTACTGAGATCAGAACGTTACCCAACACTGTCATAAAGCAATCTGCTGAGAGTTTTTTCTCCTTTCCACCCAGATATTACATGTCATATACCCGATATAATATACCCATATACCCACATAAGGTCATATATGTCATATACCCAAGCTTTTTGGATAGAGTACGGTATTTACCCTTTTTGGTGGTAAGAAAAGCAATAAACGTGAAGGCATATCCTCAAATTTTCTTAACAGACAACATGATAAAGAGTAAGAGAAAATATTTAGATTATCTTTTTAGTTCATATTCATACTCCTACTCCTTGAGTAAATTCCTTACACTGAAGATTCATTTGTCCCTATATAATGAGGTTCAAATCCTACATTCACCCCAAAGTGTTATTCATTGCATCCACAGGGCTATTCTGAAATAGCATTTATGTAGTTATTGTATTGGCACTTTTATGCATCAACGAACCACTTATGAGCCATGAAACCATTTTTATAAATTGCAATTCTAGTACATTATAACTGCAACAAAGAAAAATGGGAAAATAACAGATGTAAATGGTGAGATGTAAATGATGTGTAAACACATTAAAGAAATTACCTGCACCCTGTTAACTAAGGGTTAACTGGAATGAACTGGTCAGCCTTGTTCAGCCCAGACCTTGTAGCAGGTATGTTATGATGTATAGTCACATTTCCATAGCCTTCATACCTTGCATTTCAAAATCATTACATGTATTTAAGCAAAATACATTTTTGCCTTTTTTTTTTTAAATCATGAGTGCTATTATTTTTAACTCTGAAATAAGCAAACTGCCAGCAGGGCCCTAACTGAGCCACCTGGACCCCTGCAAACCACACTTTGACAACTTTTACGCCAAAGAACTTATATCCTTTTCTCATTGCAGCTGAGGAAACTAGATCCAGTCAATTAGTCAAGTTCTTTCCCCAAGGTCACACAGCTAATTAATCGCAGCTGGCGAGAAACCCAGCCTCCTCATCTCCTGCCTGCTAGGGCGGTGCCCTCCCGTTGCACCACATGCCCATTGCCCTTTGACTGATTACTGGCAGTCTGCCTAGTTTGGGGTTTCTCAGACCTCAGTGAACATCAGTATCACCTAGAAGACTTTTTACAGTACAGATTCCTGAGCCCCACCCCAGATTTTCTGACTCAGTAGTTCTGAGGTAGGGCTAAGGATGTGCATTTCTAATAAGTTTCCTGGTGATGTTGATGGTATTGTTGCAGGGACCACACTTTGAGCCACTGATGTCTTGCTTTCCTCTGACAGTCTTCTAAAATAATGCTTCCCAAATTTTGACTTGTGTCCAAATCACTTAGGAATCTTGTTACAAAAGAGATTCTGTATTAGCAATGAATTCCTAGGGAATGCCAGTGCTGGTCCTTGGATTTTCTGTGCTTCCACCTTCACTGGTGCTTCGAACCACCAGAAGAACACCCAGAGGAAAAACTAGAAACATGCAAATTGCACCAGAGAAACAAAGAATTCCTCAAATGCAGTATGGCTTCCGAGAGGATGCCTTTGGATACACACAGGAAACAATCCCCACCAATCTCAGGGGGCAGGGCATGTCACTCATTTCCATTTCCTCTTTGTCATCGCAACTGCCACTGCCCAAGGGTCTCTTAAGATTGACTAGTGCAGTCTCTGTCTTTTTTTTTTTTTTCCATAGAAAGAGACACAGCAGAGAGGGAACACAAGCAGGGGGAGTGGGAGAGGGAGAAGTAGGCTTCCCGCCAGGCAGGGAGCCTGATGAGGAGCTCGATCCTAGGACCCTGGGATCATGACCTGAGCCAAAGGCAGACACTTAACGACTGAGCCACCCAGGCGCCTCTGTAGTCTCTGTCTTAAATTCTCCTTTCCTTTAGCAAAGTGGCATCTTCAGATGTCTCCCAGAGGGATGGAGCCCAAATGCTTGTGTGAAAGGAGAGAGTGTAAGGGGTGCTAAGCTACTTGTATTTTGACCTGGTACTAAACCGCCTGTCTTTTGACCAAGGATTACACCTGCTTTACTATACTGCCTTTTAAACTCAAGGATCCCTAACAGAAGAATCAGACAGAGCAGGTGTGTGGGACATCAGAACTTCAGATTCTAACACAGGCTTAGGATCAAAAATTGTTCATATAACAGCACTTCCCCCTCCCCCCTTTCCTCTTCCTCCTCCCTCCTCTCTCTTATGCTTTACCAATTGCAACTTTGACATCGATTTCAAAGCACCACTAATTTTCCATCCTAAAAACATAGAGACTTCTGCTTTATACAGACTAAACTTAAGCAAATAGCTTATGCCTTGGCAAGTTCCTTTTAATTTATTTCTTAACTTTTTCAGTAATACTACATGTCATTCATCTAGCAATGCTTTGTGTCATTTTATCACTAACACTTACTATGTGTCATTCTTAAAGAAATATTTACTGCCCTGTACTAGACCTTGGGGAATCATGGTAATATGATCCAGATCATACTCCTGCCTTTGTAGAGATTTACACTTGTCTAGAGGGCATGGGGTGGGAGGAAAGGGGCCCAGGTGGGCAAATGAACAGTATCAATCCATTTCCTAATGTACCATTTTGTGGCAAGTACAGAGAGAGCCTAACACAGTCCAGGTTCAGAAAAGCTTTAAGAAGTGACCTCCAAACTGCTCTGTCCTGAGGGTTTTAACTAGTGTCGGTGACCTGATCTTATTTGCATTTTAGAAAGATCACTCCATCTGCTGTTTGAAAAGACTGGAGAAAGAGGGACAGGGAAACAGGAGAAAAGAAACCCAGAAAGGAGAGAATGGTGCCCTCAACTAGTGGGGGATAGAAAGAAAGAGACATATTCAAGCCACAGAAGACTGAATCAATGAGACCTGAGAACTTATTGCTTTGGGGTGGTAAGGGAGGGAAAACATGAGGATAATTCTCAGGAATAAGAAGAGATTCCATTTGTTGGATACTGTGTAGCCAGGCAGGATAGAGTGGACCTATTTTACAGTTGAGGTAATTAAACTTCCAAAAGATTAACCGCATGCCTGAAGTCCAAAGAATTAATGAGTGAATGATAGAAAGAACCCAAGTTATCTTGACACTAAAGCCATGATCCTGATCAGTGTTGTTAATTTTGGTTTCAATTAATTGTCAGCTTCCTCTGGCCCTGAACACAGGCTGCCTGAATGTGAATCCAATTTTCACCACATCCTAGTGGTGTGACCCCACACAAGTTATTTAATCTCATTAAACTATACGTTTCTCACGTATAAAATGAAGAAAGAAATAGTTCTAACTTTCTGTATTTGTTTAGTGCTATGCTTGGCCCACATAATACCCCATAAAGCTGAGCTGCTGTCATTTTATTATTTAGCAGCTACTCTTCCTGGTAGTGCCAGGGTGGGCATATTTATTACAGATGTGAGGGTAGGAGGACCCAGCTCCTTCACAGTGCACAGAGGCATGAACAATGTGGCAAGCACCCTTGGCTCTCAATCTGTTTGCCACTTTCTCAGGGGCTCACTTGTCCCTCTTCTTCTCCTAGATCTCTAAAGAAGGAGTCCTCCATGACCCACTTTTTGGATTTATTCTCTTCCATCTACATCATCTTCTATGTGGTCACATCCATTTTCATGACTTTAAATGCCATCTAAGTTCTGATGATGCTCATACTTCTTTCTCTGCCCTCTGTCCTCTGCCTTATAGCCCTATATATTCAACTGCCTCTTGGCATCTCCACACAGATGTCTAAGAGTCCAAAGCTAAGCTCCCGACTTCCTTCCCAACCCCCTCCTCTAAAAGCTTAACTCTTTTTTAGTTAATGGACAGTCCTTTCTTTCATTTGTTTAGGCTAAAAACAGTTGTTATGTTGGACTTCTTTTTCTTGCACCCCACAGCTAGTTTGTAGCAAATCCTATTGACTATGGCTTCAAAATATATCCAGTCATCCCACTTGCCACCATCTCTGCTGCTACTGCTCTCATCCGAGCCAGCTTCGCCACTCCCTGGATTCATGCAGTGGTGTCCTTATTCACCTCCCTGCTTCTCTCCTTTCTGGCTACAGAATATGTGCAATGACTCAGCTGTGGTGACCCTTTACAGCAGATCAGATCACATCTGCCTCCAAGGGTATTCCATGATCCAAACACCCTCCATGATATGCGCCCTTGTTATCTTTTTTACCTAATTCCCTACTGTTCTCCCTTTCACTAACTGCTTCACTCCCACGGGCATCATTGTTGGTCATAGAACTTAACAGGATGCTGTCATTGCAGGACCTTTGCCCTTGAAGTGCCCTTGGCTGGGAAAGCTCTTCCCCCAGGTACACAGCTATCTGCTTCACTTCTGAGTTCTTACCCTGCTCATCTCCTTGGGGAAGACTCTTCTGGTCAGTCTTTAGTATTTTCCTTCCTGGAAGTAAGTGGTGTGAGTGAATTTATCATTTTGGTCATTGCTGTGCCCTCAATATCTAGAATAGTGCCTTACACAATGGTCCCTTGGTAAACAGTTGTTGAATGACTGAAGCCATTGAAATTTTCTGCTCTTCCTGAGTTCACTCCTATTTTACATTAGATATCCGTTTGGCTAATTCTGTACCTCAACAGATCTCATTTTATAGCTTCACATAAACAAGAGTTCCCCCAGCAGTAAGTAACTGGCTCACTTTTCTGTCCTGGGCACACACTTTATACTACTTGACTTTGCGCCAATCCAAGCTGTTGGCCATCCCCTCACCCCTTTTATTTTTTGCCAAGTGCTGCTCCTCTGCAGTTCCTGGGGCTTCTTTCTAGTCAAAACTAGATTTGGAGGTAGGTTCCTCCAAGCTGTCTCCACCTCTTCCTCATGAAAATTGTAGAGAAATGTATGCTTTGTACACACAGAAATTGTTACTACCCTTACTTGCAAATCAAGCTCTTTAAATAATGGAGCTCACTATATTTTCTCTTCAGATCGTATAAATCTTTCTCCTTTTACTGTTGCTCTTTTAAAACACAATATTATTATAACACTTCTTAGCTCTCTTTGAAATAACAAATGGAAAAACAAAATGCAAAATATTAGTAAGCTGTTCTTAAAAATGGACCATATGAAGTTTGAAAAGCAGTGATGATTACCTTTATAAGAAATATAATTAACTCAAATCTTTTGTATTTCTAGACACAAATATGCTTCATATTTATTTGTCAATCTAAACCATTTCTGAACAGTTTACATTCTGAAGAACAACTCTGAATTATTTTTTCATAGGAAAATTGTGGTGGTCACATTTCATAGATTAAATCAAATATTTGTGGAACTACACACAGGTTTTTTCACATTGTTAATATAAAGGAGATATAAAACAGCATGTATGATAAGAAAGGGTCCATGTATTTCATATGATAAATATTTCTAAATACTAATCAATGTGTGTTTTTGAAATGGTACCAAACCACATTACAACTTAGAATGTAAAACAGTTACTACTTAAAATTCTTGACCACATAGAGGGATAGAAAACTTAAAATAGTGTCAAAATTAGCAAAGATTCAAGGATTTCCTACTAACTTGAAATGGCTAGAATCTAAAATACTTCACAGTGAATGTTTTAGAATGCTGGGTTTAGGGTGGGGTTCTAGCTAGCTGGAATAATATGGTTTCATTTCCGATATGTTAGTGCTACCTGTTGGCTCACATACAGATGCAGTGAATTGTTACTAGCTGCATGTAATTTCAGTATTAATCTTAACAGAGGTTTTTGAGCTTATTATACCTGTATCATACTTATCAAACCAATATAGTCCTAGCAACATCATATTTGTCTTGTGATGGATACCTAAAAATGGGAAGCTATGAAATTATTAATAAAATACCAAATCTATGTGACTTCCTTGTATCATTGTACCCCTGGTACTTATAAAATGTCATCGTTTTCATGTTAATGTTAATATTTCTCTAAAAATATTAATATTTTAAATTTTAACATATTTTCAGGAATTACTGGTAGTAAAGTCATATTTAACTATGAAATAACTGGATATAAGAAGACAATATTTTAGAGTATTAGAAAGATTTCTGTGTTTCAGAGTATTCAGAAACTAATTAACTCTCATTTTATGTTAACATCATTAGATGCTTAAAATGAAGTAATTGAGATTCATTTAGTTTCCTTTCAGATTATAGCTTGCTTTTATCATCTTTCTCAACTATTCACATTTGTACTTTTGATTTATGCTTTTTGTCTTCTTGTATTCTTTCATCATTCATTTTTATTTCTCTCTTTTCTCTCCTTTTTAATTATTCTGTTATAGGCCATGATAAAATAGAAGAAAATTCCAGAATATAATTCAGCTATTACATGCTAGATATAACTCTATATGCTAACAATATTAAGACAAGCGCATAGCTGTAGGATGCATAATAAGCTGTCATTATGCCTATAAATTAGAAAATAAGGTTTAAGTTTAGAAGATAGAAAATGTTGCTGCCAGAGAAAACAAGAAGTTTCTACATATCTTTTTCTGAAATTCTTCTTTTGGTTCTTCTTCACATATTGCGATTCCGTGTTCTCTCCAGTAGAAAGATCATCAGCATATCACATGAAAAAGATAGGAAAAATTAATGCCTTCTTTTAGTGGGTTATATTTTAACACAGGCATTTTGAAATGCAAAATTCATTGATAGAATATAGTAGTCTACAAATTAACATTTAACTTTTAAAAGATGTGAACATAACTTTAAAGAATTTCTAAGATATGAAGTTTTGATAGATACTGGAAATATGCATGTTATGTATTATTATGCAAGAAAATCTTATTCCTCAAATATTCACATATTTCTGAATTGAAACAGCTTTTCAATTAACACAGTTGAAAAATAGAAATTTTAGCAATATGATTTTTTTTTAAAGTGCTCATGTCAAATAGCATTCCTTCCCTTCCTTAGCAAATTTAGTTAGGCACTGACTTTCAAGCTTATAAATCCATGGCCATCTCCTTTATGAGTTGCTCCAGATTATTTCATGAGGTGGGTTGGAAGAGAGACCATATTTTTTTAAGATCTTATTTATTTATTTAAGAGACAGAGACAGACAGAAAGCACAAGCTGGGGGGAGGGGCAAAGGGAGAAGCAGACTCCCCACTCAGCAGGGAGCCTGACTGGGGGCTGATCCCCAGGACCCTGAGATCATGACCTGAGCTGAAGGCAGATACTTAACTGACTGAACCACCCAGGCCCCCCAGAGAGAGCATAATTTAAGAGTAGATGATCTTAGCAACCATCTTCCTCCTCATAGACACCTTTCTCATTCAAATTCTGTATGTTGCTGGGCCATCATCTAACATTAACTTGGTTTTCAAACCAAAGACTTTTTTTTTTTTGCAGTGGTAATAATTGTGATGATGACACATGTTTGTGGGTCATTTATTTTATTTTACTTTATTTTATTTTTTAAGATTTTGCTTTTATTTATTTATTTGACAGAGAGAGATCCCAAGTAGGCAGAGAGGCAGGCAGAGAGAGAGGAGGAAGCAGGCTCCCTGCTGAGCAGAGAGCCGGATGCGGGCCTCGATCCCAGGACCCTGAGATCATGACCTGAGCTGAAGGCAGAGGCTTTAACCCACTGAGCCACCCAGGCGCCCTGTGGGTCATTTTAATGTCTAAAAAAAATAACTCACTATAATGTACACCTGAAACTAATAGTGTGCTGGATGTCAACTATACCTTTTGAAAAATCTACACTGTAATAGTAATCCATCCAACCGATTCACGTTAGACTTTTATCATATGGGCAGTGGAGCTTCCCCTTCATAAGCTGATGGCTGAACTTCCAGATATACAGTGGGGCTAGTCCTAACTTTGGAGTACAGGGAATGACCTTCATAGCATAACATGAGGTATTATGGACAGAGCCTGGCCTCAGATACCAGAATGGCTGGGTTCAAATCCCAAATCCACTTTGTAACAACATAGCCACAGGCAAGTCACTGAAATTCTTCCTGCCCTAGTTTCTATGTGTTCAAAATGGGTATAGTAATAAAAGTTACATAGCGTTATAGAGATTGAATGAGTTAATTCTTATAAAGCACTGGTAACAAGGGATGCTGAATACTACCTTTGGTTTCCAAGTACCTCATCATTAAAACATCCAAGATATTTTAGGCCATGAGATTCCGACTTGGAAGTCCTATAAGTGACCACAGATAACACCCACATATTTCCACTTCCCAAAAGATAGAATGCAAATGTATTTGCTTCATTGACAGACATACTTTCGGAAACAATGTTTCTCTTTTAACAAAAAAGTCCTAAGCGTTTTCCATTCTGCCATTTAGCCTCAAACATTCTGCTTTATTTGGTGAATAAATGTTAAGTACTGTGTCCTTGAGGGGGAAACCCTGAACTTCACCCTTACTGTCACTTGAGGCTTTGCTTGATCTGGACCCTGCCTCTTTCCCATCTTGATCACGTGACGCTTACCTTTTTTACTGCCTGTCTCCTACCCCTAATTGCTTATTAAGCAGCATGACCTTTTTTTCGGGTCATGGAATATGCAAGTTCTCTCCAATGTCGGGACTTTTGTTCATGCTGTCCCCCTGCCTAACTTCTCTTCACTCATTTGGTCTTCTCATGTATTAGGATTCCATGTCAGAGAGGTCTCACATGACTTTGCTATTTATAGCAAGTGCTTCTTACTCTTTTCCTTTTTTTATGTCTCAGCCTCTTTGGGTTCTTTTATACCATTATCTTGAATTGCATCCTCTTGATTCCTGTTGACTTTAGAGGGGATGGAGTAGAGAGAAGAGTTGGGTCTTCTATGTTCCATGAGGACCATGTCTGTCTTTTCAGTGTTATATTGTAAACGTCTAGCACATAGTTGGAATTGAATGAATATTTAGTGAGTGGATGAATGACCAAATAAATACCTTCGTGGAAGTTGCTACAGTGTTTCTAAACAGGGAATTTTTTTGACTTGCTTAACAGATAAATAACAGTTTAAATGTGTATGTTAATGATTCCTATGTTCTTATATTTTATGGTTTATTCCTAAGAATTCTTTTATTCAATTAACTTGTACTACAAACATTTTTTTAATATACAGAGAGTAGAAAAGAACTTTGACTCATCCTGTTAAAATAACGACATTCTAAATTGCGATGATCTGAATTTAGTTGTTCTATAGAATTAACTTAGACACTTAATTTTATTACCTCCCTTTGCTCCTAGCTTATAAATAAGAAGTATCTTATGTAATGATGCCTAATCTATTATAAAGCATCTACAATCTCCCATCAACTTTATGGCAAGACTATAAATCACAGGAAATAATACAATAATCTTCTTTCCATTAAAACTATTGATAAATTGTTATTACCACATTTAATATAATTAATTCCCTTATGTCCAGCCTGGTCTTAAAAATATTTGTTTAATCATGTTATATAAGTGAGCATCAGACCTAAAGTCAAAAGCTTATCTTAAGGTCTTGCTATTTTAGGAAGAAAATAGAAAGGACTATTGAATATTTTAAAAATAAGAAAAAAGCAAAAGCAATCACTTTGCCCACATCATAGCTCATGGAGTCTTGCAATGATTTCCATTTTTAATAGTAACATAGTATTTTCATTTCAGACACTTTCTAAAGGAAAACTGTTTCTACCTACAAGTGATAACAGTGGAGTATTTTCAATTTTTCTGATCTGACAACCTAATCAGTTTCATCCTTGGAGTTTCTGGTTAACTGATTTAGCGTAAATTCTTTTATATCTTGGCAGTACCTCTTTCATTTATTCTTCATTTGTAGCTACATTTAAGAAAAGAGACATGAGGAGAAATTGAACATCAGGTAGTGATAGCAAAACATTCCCAGCAAGATGATTCGCAGCAATGCTTGTATATCAGGTGGCTCTCGCCAGGGCTGGAGGAGTTTCAAATGGTAGTGAATAATCACACCAAAACATATGCCATTAACTCAATACAGGAGAAGTACTTCTAGAATGGTGGAATAAGGACCTTGAAAAATCCACTCTTTCATAAAAGCAATGAGAACACTGGCAAAAATCATGAAACTCAACACTGTCAGGGCTGTGCATATTAAATTGGTTACTTATGCATTTATCCAAGAAAAACAGGTGAATCTCAGTAAGAACTTCAATCTCCAGGACTTTTTTCTTTCCCTGTTCCCATCTTCATACCCCTAGCTCTACTGCAGCTATGGAAATAGCCTTATAACTACAGTAGCTATGAAAACCAGCTGCCTACCAGCCACTGGACAAGACAGACCACGTTTGGAGTCCCCCAGAGTCCTCCCCAGCACTATCCCCAGAGAACTGTCATTAATCAACCTGTTTGAAAACTTCCTATAAAGCTCTGTTTTCAGGACTCTTCTTTATTTGACCTGACTCAGAACTCACTCCTTGGAAGCAGCCCCATCACTAGGGCATCACCCGCCCCCCCACCCCACCCCCCACCAAAAACTGGAAAATTAGATGTCCACGGGGGCCTTGAAAAATCTTAGATGTGCTCCTGGAAAGCTAGAATACAGCATGTGCAGGGTGGTGAGGTTGCTCAGGAGAGACATAGGAAGGCCTTTTTCTCTCACCTTTGGCTGACAATGAGCACTGAATGTGTGCCACAGCACAGAGCACTGTGAGAGAAAGACAGGAAGACTTCCTGGCTCAAGGAAATCTGTCTAATCACTGCCTAGCTACTAAGGTAACCAAGCATAGACTTTAGTGACTTTACATGACAAAGAATATAGACTTTTACATAATTTGACCAGGGAAGTCACAAAACAAGCAAATCTCAGCAACAACAACGACAACAAAAGAAAATCCTAATAGTGAAAATATCTGATCTGCAGAGATTTTGCATTATCTTATTTAGCCAGCCTTTTTAACTGGAAGTCATACATGACATATGAGATTAAAAGAATTGAGGTAAATAAGCCTTTAGTGTGTGACTTTATGTTAACCTGACCGTGAGTTAGGCTGGTATACTGTTGGTATAGCTGTAGGTTTCAGAGGCTAAGATTTTCTCTGGAGACTTCTGAAAGACAGACTAGTGAATACTGAGAATCACAACTTACTAGAGAAGAAACCCACAAGCAGAAGACTCCATGATCAGAAACTTCCATGAGAACCGGTGTTGAGAAAGGAAAACCTAAACTATCCCAATTGATAGTTGCTGGATTGATGAATTGCTGAAGGCTAAGGGTGGACAAGTCTGAGAATTAAAAACTCCGGGGGGACCACAAACACTTTTGTGAGTTTTACCTCCAGGAGCCCTACCAGGTTCTCACAGTGATCTCTAAGAGGGAGAAAGCCATTTTGAAATACAGCACAACATTCTGTTCTTAACAAGACTTGACCTCAAGAGAAACCATTTGACTGTAGCTTAACCTATTAAGGTTTTATCATAGCCTAACTGACCTGAGGGAAGGGAGGTACCCAATTCCATCCCCCTCTAATCCTCCTGTCCCACTTAAGGGGGTCAAAAACTAAGAAGCACTTGTTAAGTTCACAGCTGAGGACCAAAAGTTCACCAAAAGACCAAAACCTAATCATGGGACTAGAGAATATTTCCCCTCCCCAACACATTACCACCACATTACTAAAGACCTATTTATTCAATTCCTTTTACTCAGCACATCATGTCAGGCTTTCAGTAAAAACTTGGCAAAAAACACAGTTTGAAGAATAGAGCAAGCATCAGAACCAGACTTAGATATGGCAGAGATGTTGGAATTATCTGGCCATTAATCTAAAACAGCTATGATGAATATGCTAAGGGGACTAATGGAAAAAGTAGACAACCTGCAAGAACAAATGGGTGGTGTGAGCAGAGAGATGGCAAATCTAAGAAAAAAAGTTAAAAATAAATTCTAGTCTAATGGGTTCATTAGATAGGTTGATAAAAACTTCCAGAACTACAAAGCAAAAAGAGAAAAAAGACTGAAAAAAATAGAACAAAATATTCAAGAACTGTGGGATATCTACAGAATGTTTAGCATACATGTACAGAAGAAAGAAAGGAATGAAAGAAATATTTAAACCAATAATGACAGAATTTCCCTACCCAACCACATATTCAGAAAGCTCAGAGAACACCATGATAATTTCGAAGGAAGGAAGGAAGGAAGGAAGGAAAAAAGGGAGAAAGGAAGGAAGGGAGGAAGGAAAGAAGAAAGAGAAAAAAAGCTACACTAAGCATATCCTATTCAAACCACATAAAATCAAAGATAAGGAAAAAATCTTGAAAGAAGCCAAAAAATGAAAACACCTTCCCTATGGAGTTGCAAAATAAGGATTAATTGACTTTTCTTCAGAAATCACACAAGATAGAAGAGTGGAGTGAAATATTTAAAGTGTTTGGCGGGGGGG